>JAWQEG010002754.1:62500-205146 GCA_033782935.1 Petrolisthes cinctipes
TGTTCCAGATTTATATTGGAGTGTCTTGATTCCTCCAAAGTATGTCAGGAAACAACTTCAACATTTTGACAATGGTGTTCTGTTGTTGCTTGGAATAGTTTGGAGGAATCAGTTGCTCCAGAATTACATTGGAGCATCTTGATTCCTCCAAAGTATGCCAGGAAACATGACAATGGTGTCCTGTTGTTGGTTGGAATAGTTTGGAGGAATCAATTGCTCCAGATTTACCACCAACACTGTACTATCCCCTAAAGTTATATTTGAACTCTTAAGCTCCTTCCACACGAGGCAAAAAAACTTCGGGCAGACACTGTTACCAATATCGTGGGTGTGGCACAAGTGGTAAATAGCTGCCAGAGACCGTTCGATCTGGTAACACTGGTAAAAAGCGAGAGAATTTCACTGGGTTGCGTCTTTTTGCCTTGTGTGGATGGGACTTTATAGGTATAAAATTATCATTGATGTTATAATAATATTTGTCTGTGTGTGTGTGTGTGTGATATGTCTCTCACACACACACACACATACAGTATTATAATAACATCAATAATTTTTACTTGAACCTGATGTTATAATAATATTTGTCTGTCTGTGTGAGTGAGAGTGAGTGATATCTCTCTCTCCCTCTCTCTCACACACACACAGTATTATAACATCAATAATTTTTACTTGAACTGTACATCGTTTTAGGTATGTAATTATCACTGATGGTTATAATATTTGTCTGTCTGTGTGTGGTATTTCTCTCACACACACACAGACAATATTATAACATCAATAATTTTTACTTAAACCCTACATTCTTTTATGTATGTAATTATTACTGGTGTTATTATAATATTTGTTTGTTTGTGTGTGTGTGATATTTCTCTCACACACACACACACACAGACAAATATTATAATAACATCAATAATTTTTAATTGAACCATACACCCTTACAGGTATAAATTAATTTATTTATTCACCTGGTGGAATTAAAATTATGTTAATACTATAGAGGTTTTTTAATAAAGTATAATAATTAATAATGTATTTAATTTTTATTTCCTGTTATTATACACTGTATTATATTAGAGGTTTTTTTGTTCTTGTGTGTTCTTCTGTCTTGTTGTCCTTCTCTTGTAGTGTTTGTTCTCTTGTTCTTCTCCTCTCTCTTGTGTTGTTCTCTTCTCCTCCTCTCTCTTGTGTTGTTCTTTTCTCCTCCTCTCTCTCGTGTTGTTCTCCTCTTCCTCTTCTCTCTCTCTCCCACTACACACCTGTAAAATAAACAAATTAATTATTGTTAAGGTCATATATAAATAGAAAATATATAATAATAAATCTGGAGCAAATGATTCCTCCAAACTATTTTTTTTTTTTCCCAAGCAACATGCATACTTTGAAGGAATCAAGAAACTCCTAATGTAATTCTGGAGCAAATGATTCCTCCAAACTATTTTTTTTTTCCAAGCTACATACATACATACAAACTGTATATTATATAAATCATAGTGGGCAATTAGGTTGATATTATTATTATTATTACTATTATTATTACTATTATTATTTTTATTATTATTATTTTTATTATTACTATTTTTATTATTACTATTATTATTATTTTTATTATTACTATTATTATTACTATTATTATTACTATTATTATTATTTTTATTATTACTATTATTATTACTATTATTATTACTATTATTATTACTATTATTATTATTATTATTATTATTGAATGTTACTGTACTTGAACATTTAATACAATCTTTGACAAAACACAAACAGCTGCTTACATTTCATAAGTTAACAGAAATAGATTGAGAAAACAAAATGTAAGAACAGTACTGTACAGTCGTAATCAAAAATAATCATCCATAGAGGGGTAACTCACCTAAGAGTTTGACAGCTGTAAAATGTATTTTTTAGCTTATAGGCTTTCCATTAAATAGGTTAACTACCATCTTTTAATTTAATAGAAATAGCTACGAAGTATTTAAAAACAATAACATCATATGTGAACGTGAAAACATTAGACAGTAAATTGTTTGAGATGCCCATATGTGGATGATTATTATTGACCACAACTGTACAACATAGCAGAAGAATCAGAAGGGACAGAACCAAAAGATAGAGAACATAAGGACATGATGAGATGTTGTGACCTGTTAGAGAATTCACTTTAGGTGACAGAATTTTGTTGGTAGTAAATCTGGACCAACTGAGAGAGAGAGAGAGAATGGAAGGAAGAAAGGAATGAATGAATGAGAGAGAGAGAATGGAAGGAAGAAAGGAAGGAATGAGAGAGAGAATGGAAGGAATGAGAGAGAGAGATTGGAAGGAAGAAAGGAATGAATGAGAGAGAGAGAGATTGGAAGGAAGAAAGGAATGAATGAGAGAGAGAGAGAATGGAAGAATGAAGGTAAGAGAGAGAGAATGAAAGAAAGGAATGAATGAAGGAGAGAGAGAGAGAGAGAGAGAAATACAACAATGTAATTCCATACAAACTTACAGTTGTAGTAGTAGTTGATGTTGTAGTTGTTGTTGTTGTTGTTGTTGTTCCCCAAGCGCCTACAGTGATGCTTGTACTGCTGTTGTTGTTGTTGTTGATAGATGGAAGAACACAGTGGACAACAAACAAACAATGAAGGTTCCTCAGTCTCTTGTACAACTCCACAACTCTGTAACAACAAATTACAACCTATTTAATTTATGGATGAGCAAAGATATGTGAAGAAATTAATAATAACAATAATAATAATAATAAAAGTAATAATAATAATAATAAAAGTAATAATAATAATAATGGGAATAGGGGGACAGGCTTGGGGGGGGGTTTAGGGGGGTGCGGGAGTATGGGACAGGCTTGGGGGGTGTTTGGGTGGTGCGGGAATAGGGGGACAGGCTTGGGGGGTGCGGGAATAGGGGGACAGGCTCGAGGGAGGGGGGGTGCGGGAGTAGGGGGACAGGCTTTCTACCCACCCCAAACCTGTCCCACTATTCCTGCACCAACCTAACCCCCCCTACCCCCAAGCCTGTCCCCCTATTCCCGCACCCCCTTAAGGTTAATTCTATGTCTTGTCTCTATTACAACTCAACTCTACAACTCTGTAATAACAAATTACAACCTATTTAATTTATGGATGAGCAAAGATAAGTGAAGAAATGGTTTGTTAGCTTCCCAACCAACCTTACACTTGTAAGGCTTCATTATTTTCCAAAAGGTGAGTATCCACATTCACAAAATCTATCCAACAGTTAGATAATAATGATAACTGTATAGTTTATTCATCAAATTCATTAAATAATTCACCCAGAAGTCATTTAATAATAATAATAATAATAATAATAATAATAATAATAATAATAATAATAATAATAATCACTGTATAGTTTATTCACCAAATTCATTAAATAATTCACCCAGAAGTCATTTAATAATAATAATAATAATAATAATAAAAATAATAATACCAGTAATAATAATAATAGTAATAATAATAATAATAATAATAATAATCATTATTATTAAATTATTATTAAATAATTCACCCATAAGTCATTTACACGGCTAACATTCTTTTGTTTGCGTGCTTACAAACCAATACCAACCACTGTGGAATCGACCCTAAGAGAGACAGTACAATGTTGGTGGTAAATGTGGAGCAAATAATTCCTCCAAATATTACCATGAAACACACACACACACACACACACACCTATATGGAAGGAGCTTGTTTTGTGGCATAGTTAGGAGGAATCAGAAGCCTCCAAACACACACACACATACATACAGTATCCAGACACGGACATACACACATCACTTGGAAGGAGCTGGTGTCTTTTTGTGTTCTCAGGAAGGAAGGAAGGAAGGAAAGGAAAGGAAAGGAAAGGAAAGGAAAGGAAGGAAAGGAAAGGAAGGAAAGGAAGGAAAGGAAAGGAAAGGAAGGAAAGGAAGGAAAGGAAGGAAAGGAAAGGAAAGGGAAGGAAAGAAGGAAGGAAAGGAAGGGAGAAGCAAAGTGAACATTAAGAAAAGGAAGGAAGGAAGGAAGGAAAGAAGGAAGGAAGGAAGAAAAGAAAGGAAAGGAAAAGGAAAGGAAAAGGAAGGAAGGAAGGAAGGAAAGGAAAGGAAAGGAAAGAAGGAAGGAGAGGCAGGGAGAAGCAGAGTGAACATTAAGAAAAGGAAGGAAGAAAGGAAGGAAGAAAGGAAGGAAGGAAGGAAGGAAGGAAGGAAGGAAGGAAGGAAGGAAAGAAAGGAAAGGAAAAGGAAAGGAAAGGAAAAGGAAAGAAAAGGAAAGGAAAAGGAAAGGAAAAGGAAGGAAAGGAAAAGGAAGGAAGGAAGGAAGGAAGGAAGGAAGGAAGGAAGGAAAGGAAAAGGAAAAGGAAAGAAAAGGAAAGGAAAAGGAAAGAAAAGGAAAGGAAAAGGAAAGGAAAAGGAAAGGAAAAGGAAGGAAGGAAGGAAGGAAAGGAAAGGAAAGGAAAGGAAAGGAAAGGAAAGAAGGAAGGAGAGGCAGGGAGAAGCAGAGTGAACATTAAGAAAAGGAAGGAAGGAAGGAAGGAAGGAAGGAAAGAAGGAAAGAAAGAAAGAAAGAAAGAAAGAAAGAAAGGAAGGAAGGAAGGAAGGAAGGAAAGGAAAGGAAAGAAGGAAGGAGAGGCAGGGAGAAGCAGAGTGAACATTAAGAAAAGGAAGGAAGGAATGAAGAAAAGGAAGGAAGGAATGAAGGAAAGGAAGGAAGGAAGGAAAGGAAGGAAGAAGCAGTGAACATTAAGAGAAGGGAGATATATATATATTGATAGATGATAGTATTTGATTAAAAGATGTATTTTGATCAGTAATGAAATACTCTGGGCAAGATACTAAATGGAAAATAAGGTTATTAATGTTAGATGAAGTGTTGTATTCTAAAACCAACACCAATAGTGACAACAAACAGGTTACTTAGTTAGTTAGTGTTAAGGGGGTGCGGGAATAGGGGGGACAGGCTTGGGGGAGGTGAAGGGAGATTTTGGGGGGTGCGGGAGTAGGGGACAGGATTGGGGGATGCGGGAGTAGGGGGCAGGCTTGGGGGAGGTTTAGGGGGGTGCAGGAGTAGGGGGACAGGCTTGGGGGTGTGGGAGTAGGGGACAGGCTTGGGGGAGGTTTAGGGGGGTGCGGGAGTAGGGGACAGGATTGGGGGCTGCGGGAGTAGGGGGACAGGATTGGGGGGGGGGGGGGGGTTAGAGCGGTGTGGAAATAGGGAGCAGGCTTTCTACCCACCTCCAAGCTTGTACCCCTACTCCCGCACCCCCCCAAGCCTGTCCCCTACTCCCGCACCCCCCTAACCCCCCCCCAAGCCTGTCCCCCTACTCCCACACCCCCTTAGACAGCAGTATGGTAGCAGAAATTTATAACAAAATATTGAGAAGGTAGAAGAGAAGTGTTAAAATGACAAGGAATGAGAAGGTAGTAGAACTTAAGGAACAACTTCAATATGTACAGCCAGCTGCAGAAATTCGCGTCCATCTCATGTATTTAATATTGCTAATATGACCAGATACTTGCATTCTAAACCAGTTTCCATTTTAACAACATAAGTAATTTACCATATGAGAACTATATCTGTCATTTCTTCATTAAAATTGTATTACAACACTATAACTAATACATTACAACATAAGTAATTTACCATATGAGAACTATATCTGTCATTTCTTCATTAAAATTGTATTACAACATAACTATAACTAATACATTACAACATAAGTAATTTACCATATGAGAACTATATCTGTCATTTCTTCATTAAAATTGTATTACAACACTATAACTAATACATTACAACATAAGTAATTTACCATATGAGAACTATATCTGTCATTTCTTCATTAAAATTGTATTACAACATAACTATAACTAATACATTACAACATAAGTAATTTACCATATGAGAACTATATCTGTCATTTCTTCATTAAAATTGTATTACAACACTATAACTAATACATTACAACATAAGTAATTTACCATATGAGAACTATATCTGTCATTTCTTCATTAAAATTGTATTACAACATAACTATAACTAATACATTACAACATAAGTAATTTACCATATGAGAACTATATCTGTCATTTCTTCATTAAAATTGTATTACAACACTATAACTAATACATTACAACATAAGTAATTTACCATATGAGAACTATATCTGTCATTTCTTCATTAAAATTGTATTACAACATAACTATAACTAATACATTACAACATAAGTAATTTACCATATGAGAACTATATCTGTCATTTCTTCATTAAAATTGTATTACAACATAACTATAACTAATACATTACAACATAAGTAATTTACCATATGAGAACTATATCTGTCATTTCTTCATTAAAATTGTATTACAACATAACTATAACTAATACATTACAACATAAGTAATTTACCATATGAGAACTATATCTGTCATTTCTTCATTAAAATTGTATTACAACATAACTATAACTAATACATTACAACATAAGTAATTTACCATATGAGAACTATATCTGTCATTTCTTCATTAAAATTGTATTACAACATAACTATAACTAATACATTACAACATAAGTAATTTACCATATGAGAACTATATCTGTCATTTCTTCATTAAAATTGTATTACAACATAACTATAACTAATACATTACAACATAAGTAATTTACCATATGAGAACTATATCTGTCATTTCTTCATTAAAATTGTATTACAACATAACTATAACTAATACATTACAACATAAGTAATTTACCATATGAGAACTATATCTGTCATTTCTTCATTAAAATTGTATTACAACATAACTATAACTAATACATTACAACATAAGTAATTTACCATATGAGAACTATATCTGTCATTTCTTCATTAAAATTGTATTACAACATAACTATAACTAATACATACACAGGTGGAAATGAAGGGAACTTATGCTGCCGACTGTACACAAACATAAATGAAGCCCTGGAGGAAAATGTCAGGTATGAAAGAAATTGGTGAGAAAATAATAATGAAGTAGAAAGAGAGAGTTGATTTGATATCCTGTGATTCAGTTGTGGAACAGGTAATAAACAGAACAGTGACATAAACTCCACGAATAGAAGCAGTTAATATTTTAGGTTAGGTTAGGTTGGGTTGGGTTAGGTTGGGTTGGGTTGGGTTAGGTAACAGAACAGTGAGATAAACTCCAGGAATAGAAGCAGTTAATATTTTAGGTTAGGTTAGGTTGGGTTAGGTTGGGTTGGGTTGGGTTAGGTAACAGAACAGTGAGATAAACTCCAGGAATAGAAGCAGTTAATATTTTAGGTTAGGTTAGGTTGGGTTAGGTTGGGTTGGGTTGGGTTAGGTAACAGAACAGTGAGATAAACTCCAGGAATAGAAGCAGTTAATATTTTAGGTTAGGTTAGGTTAGGTTAGGTTAGGTTGGGTTGGGTTGGGTTGGGTTGGGTTGGGTTGGGTTGGGTTGGGTTGGGTTGGGTTGGGTTGGGTTGGGTTGGGTTGGGTTGGGTTGGGTTGGGTTGGGTTGGGTTGGGTTGGGTTGGGTTGGGTTGGGTTGGGTTGGGTTGGGTTGGGTTGGGTTGGGTTGGGTTGGGTTGGGTTAGGTTGGGTTGGGTTAGGTTGGGTTAGGTAACAGAACAGTGAGATAAACTCCAGGAATAGAAGCAGTTAATATTTTAGGTGATAAAAAGAATATAGAACAGGAAGTGGTGGTAGAAATTAACAAACAAAAAAAGTGAGTGAATGTCGAGAGAAATTAAAAGTTATCTTTGCAGAAATTTTTAGAAATTAATAGAAATTTTCACGTGAGGTTGAATGGGCAAAACAAGGAAATAAAATAGAAGAAGAAGAGATTAAAAAGGTGATAAGAAGTAATGAAAAACTGCTAAGGTACAGTTGGTGTCAAATATAATCATCCATATAGGGGTAACTCACGTAAGAGTTTGACAGCTTCCCTCTGTTCCTTAGATGATAAACTTTCCAATAAATAGGTTAACTACCATTGTTTAATTTAATACAAACAGCTACATACTACTTAAAACAATAATATCGATAACTCTGTGTCCCTGGTGTCCCTTCTCTGTGCAACAGGTTACTTAGGGTAGTAGGGATAGATGGGAAGGAGAATACAGGTGTATGTGTTTCTGGAGGATGAAAGTGGGAGGGACTGTTGGCCTGTCACACTGGGAATACACAGATATAGAGGAGGCTGTGTCACTATTATTGGAGGTGATAGTATATAATTATAGTATTTGTACCAATACACTTGCAGTACCTACATCAATATACGAGGTGTACACTCCATCAAAAAAGTATCGTGCATTTCCCTCGTAAAACATTCTGACACCTAAGACGATGGCTACTGAAAACGAGCTTGTTTATCATGAGCTGTAGTGATCATTTACAGAACCATCGGACACCACCTGCGCCACACTTTTTTGATCCAGTGTACAGTCGGCGGCAAAAGTCCTGTCACCTCACTTGCTTCACCGAGGCACGCGATGTTCATAGACTCGAGATTATTAAGTGTAGAAAACGTGTGTATTTCTCGAGTCCATGAACACTGTGTCTCTCGGTGAAGCAGGTGAGGCGACAGGACTTCTGCCGCCGACTGTACATAATTAATATAACAATGCCGTGTACTGCAGTGTACATCCACTCAGGTAGAGAATGTTCACACAATTGGTTGTTCACACACTTGTTCCCAGCCACCAAACATCCACACTGCATTGTCTCAAAACATGTTCACGAGTTTGTACATCCAAACGAGACATGTCGAACATGAAACCGAACATGTCTGAGGCAATGTTTTGAAAATGTCTCCAAACATGTCTCAGTACCGTGTGGCCGAGGCTTAACACACACACACACACACACACCTATATGGAAGGAGCTTGTTTCATGGCATGGTTAGGAGGAATCAGAAGCCTCCAAACACACACACACACACACACACACCTATATGGAAGGAGCTTGTTTCATGGCATGGTTAGGAGGAATCAGAAGCCTCCAAACACACACAGACACACATCCATGGTACATACAATGTCTCCATATAAAGACAACAGAACCATCGTATACACCATGAATGTTGTTGAATATGGTACAATGTAACTTTACAAATACTTACAGTAATCTATAATAATGTCTTGTTGCTGTTGTTATTGTTGTAATGTCTTGTTGTTGTTGTTGTTGTTATAGATGGAAGGAGGTCTCATACTTGTACAACTCCAGTTAATTCCAAAACTCTGTAACAACCAAATCAGTTTATATATTTTTTTTAAACCTAATAATTATACAATTTATAATTTTTACAAAACCTAATACATACACAGGTGGAAATGAAGCCAACTTATAATAATAATAATAATAATAATAATAATAATAATAATAATATTAATAATAATAATAATATTAATAATAATAATAATAATATTAATAATAATAATAATAATAATATTAATAATAATAATAATAATAATATTAATAATATTAACAATAATAACATTAATAATAATAATAATAATATCAATAATAATAATAATAATAAAAATAAAAAGAAGATGAATAGAGAAAGATAAAAGGTTAAGACTATGTAACTGCAATACAACATTATTATTATTATTAGGTTTGTTGTTTTGTAATGATAAGAGTCACTTGGTAAACATTCACAATAATCAATAACTTCTCTTTCCATATAACCTGTGTAAGAATTTCTGTGGCAAACTGTATATGGGTTGATTCCACAGTGGTATTGGTTTGTAAGCTTCCCAACCAACCACACTTGTAAGGCTTCGTTATTTTCCAAATGGTGAGTATCCACATTCACAAAATCTATAATTATAGATAATAATAATCACTGTATAGTTTACTCACCAAATTCATTAAATAATTCACCCACAAGTCATTTATAAGGCTAACATTCTTTCGTTTGCGTGCTTACAAACCAATACCAACCACTGTGGGATCGACAAAAACAAGACATAAGTTACGCTAGGTTACGCTAGGTTAGGTTAGGTTAGGTAATGGTTAGATTAGGTTAGGTAATGGTTATGTTATGTTAGGTAATGGTTAATTGGTGTTTAAGCATTGTAATAAATATTTAGTATTATATTTAGATAATAATAATTGTTACATGGTTGGTGTGTGTGTGTGTGTGTACCAAAGAGAGATAGTGACATATTTACACTACACCACTTAATAGTAGTAGTAATAGTAGTGGTAGTAGGGTTGAGTAGGAGGTTAGGGATAAGTTTAAACCTCTATGTATTAATTAGATAGAGTTTGACACTTTTAATGGTTTGCCTGTTACCCTGGAAGAGCAGAAGGATGACTTCATTAAGGCACTAATTAGGAGATGAAGGAATTCAAATATCAAGTTAGAAAAAGTGAATGATTTATGGTACAGAATTAAGACAAGTAAATATAGGGAGGAAATTAAACAGATGGAAGTATGTGTTGGCATTAACTCATGAGGGTCTGTCTGC
Organism: Petrolisthes cinctipes; assembly: GCA_033782935.1. Taxonomy (NCBI): domain Eukaryota; kingdom Metazoa; phylum Arthropoda; class Malacostraca; order Decapoda; family Porcellanidae; genus Petrolisthes; species Petrolisthes cinctipes. The sequence goes on from JAWQEG010002754.1 coordinate 72,997, forward strand.
TGGGAGGACTTTTAGGGATAACCAACACTGATGATAGGGTTAGCAGTTCATTTTATTGGGCAGGAATGTCTAACCAAGTCAAGAGATGGTGCTATAGTTGTGACAGGTGTCAGAAGATATTACCTAAGGGTATAGCAATAGATCTTGTACACCCTATTAGTCCTCCATCCTCACAGGACAATAGATGTGTACTGACATTAATTAATTATGTCACAACGTGGACCAAAACAGTAGCTTTATCAGTAATACAAACTGAAAGAGTGGCTGAAGCTTTACTAGACATTCTTAGCAGTGGGCTTTCCTCAAGAAATATTGAGTGATAGGGATTATCAGTTCACTTCAAACATAATGCAGGAAATATATAAACTCATTAGTGTAAAGCAATGTTTTATGTCTCCTTATCATCCAATGGTTAATGGTCTTTGTGACAAGTTTAATACATATATACATATACCACACTTTCATCTCCACACTGGACACTTGTTAAGAGTGTCCATTGGATTGGGACCGGTACCTACCAGTAGTTTTATTTACATAGAGAGAGGTACCCCAAGCACACACAGGCTTTACACCCTTGGGACTGCTGTATGGTCACATGGTAAGGGCACCCTCTGAGACTGTTGTATGGTCACATGGTAAGGGACCCTCTGAGACTGTTGTATGGTCACATGGTAAGGGACCCTCTGAGACTGTTGTATGGTCACATGGTAAGGGGCCCTCTGAGACTGTTGTATGGTCACATGGTAAGGGGCCCTCTGAGACTGTTGTATGGTCACATGGTAAGGGGCCCTCTGAGACTGTTGTATGGTCACATGGTAAGGGCACCCTCTGAGACTGTTGTATGGTCACATGGTAAGGGCACCCTCTGAGACTGTTGTATGGTCACATGGTAAGGGCACCCTCTGAGACTGTTGTATGGTCACATGGTAAGGGCACCCTCTGAGACTGTTGTATGGTCACATGGTAAGGGACCCTCTGAGACTGTTGTATGGTCACATGGTAAGGGCACCCTCTGAGACTGTTGTATGGTCACATGGTAAGGGCACCCTCTGAGACTGTTGTATGGTCACATGGTAAGGGACCCTCTGAGACTGTTGTATGGTCACATGGTAAGGGCACCCTCTGAGACTGTTGTATGGTCACATGGTAAGGGCACCCTCTGAGACTGTTGTATGGTCACATGGTAAGGGACCCTCTGAGACTGTTGTATGGTCACATGGTAAGGGCACCCTCTGAGACTGCTGAGTGACATCTGGTCTGGAGAAGCCAAAGATAATCAAGTTTACAACATGTATCAGTATGTGTTAGATTTAAGAAATGGCTTAGAGGATATCTGAAACACCGCTCGGAATAACTTAAAATCATCAGGAGAAAAGTATATAAACATCATTATGATAAAAGAGCTAAGGATAGAGTGATAGAGGTTGGTGATAAGGTGTTAGTCTTATTACCAACCAGTACTAACAAATTGCTTTTAAACTGGAAAGGGCCCTATGAGATAGTAGAGAAAATTGGAAATTTAGATTACAGGGTCATTCTAAACCAGGGTTGTCAAACTCATTTACCCCAGCGGGCTAAATTGAATTAGAGTATACAGTACTCGGGCCAGATAATTATGAACAGATCCATACCACTTATTAAGGAAGTAATATAATAATAATGGATTAATGATAATAATAATAATAATGAAAATAATAATAAGAAAGGTAAATTTTATCTAAATTTGTGTTTACATGTTAAGTTATAAATACAAGTTATATAGATGTGTGTTTGACAATCCTGATATACAGTATACAGTATGTTACTTTACATGTATGTAATTAGGGTACACTTCTGTATTATTTTACATGTATCAAATTTATTGTGTAATTATTGTCATAGTTTTCATGGATTTGTACCATTTTATATTCCTGTACTGTCTCATAATAATACAAAGAAATACAAAAATTATCTCTTACTCTCTCTACCTCTCATACACTCTCTCTCTCACACACACACACACACACACACATACATGTTCAAATCCCACTGTGGGTGGTGGTGGTGGCGGCTTGGCGGCTGTGTGGTGGCTGTGGAAGTCAGCTTTCCCACGGCGGCTGTAGAAGACATATTCTGTAGTGGTGGCTGCAGTCATGGCTGTGTGGCTGTGGTTCTGTAATAATAATAATAGTGATAATAATATATAATAATAATATACAATAATAATAATAATAATAATAGTGATAATAATATATAATAATAATAATATACAATAATAATAATAATGATAGTGATAATAATATATAATAATAATATACAATAATAATAATAATAATAATAGTGATAATAATATATAATAATAATATACAATAATAATAATAATAATAATAGTGATAATAATATATAATAATAATATACAATAATAATAATAATAATGATAGTGATAATAATATATAATAATAATATACAATAATAATAATAATAATGATAGTGATAATAATATATAATAATAATATACAATAATAATAATAATAATGATAGTGATAATAATATATAATAATAATATACAATAATAATAATAATAATAATAGTGATAATAATATATAATAATAATATACAATAATAATAATAATAATAATAGTGATAATAATATATAATAATAATATACAATAATAATAATAATAATGATAGTGATAATAATATATAATAATAATATACAATAATAATAATAATAATGATAGTGATAATAATATATAATAATAATATACAATAATAATAATAATAATAATAGTGATAATAATATATAATAATAATATACAATAATAATAATAATAATAATAGTGATAATAATATATAATAATAATAATATACAATAATAATAATAATAATAATAGTGATAATAATATATAATAATAATAATATACAATAATAATAATAATAATGATAGTGATAATAATATATAATAATAATATACAATAATAATAATAATAATGATAGTGATAATAATATATAATAATAATATACAATAATAATAATAATAATAATAGTGATAATAATATATAATAATAATATACAATAATAATAATAATAATAATAGTGATAATAATATATAATAATAATATACAATAATAATAATAATAATAATAGTGATAATAATATATAATAATAATAATATACAATAATAATAATAATGATAGTGATAATAATATATAATAATAATATACAATAATAATAATAATAATAATAGTGATAATAATATATAATAATAATATACAATAATAATAATAATAATGATAGTGATAATAATATATAATAATAATATACAATAATAATAATAATAATGATAGTGATAATAATATATAATAATAATATACAATAATAATAATAATAATAATAATAGTGATAATAATATATAATAATAATATACAATAATAATAATAATAATGATAGTGATAATAATATATAATAATAATATACAATAATAATAATAATAATGATAGTGATAATAATATATAATAATAATATACAATAATAATAATAATAATAATAGTGATAATAATATATAATAATATACAATAATAATAATAATAATAATAGTGATAATAATATATAATAATAATATACAATAATAATAATAATAATGATAGTGATAATAATATATAATAATAATATACAATAATAATAATAATAATAATAGTGATAATAATATATAATAATAATATACAATAATAATAATAATAATAGTGATAATAATATATAATAATAATATACAATAATAATAATAATAATAATAGTGATAATAATATATAATAATAATATACAATAATAATAATAATAATGATAGTGATAATAATATATAATAATAATATACAATAATAATAATAATAATAATAGTGATAATAATATATAATAATAATATACAATAATAATAATAATAATAATAGTGATAATAATATATAATAATAATATACAATAATAATAATAATAATGATAGTGATAATAATATATAATAATAATATACAATAATAATATTATACAATATTATACAATAACATTAATAATAATAGTAATAATAACAACTATTTTTATAATACCGTAAATATATCGTCACTCTCTTTCTCTCTCTCTCACACTCACTCACTCTCTCTACCTACATGTGGTGGGGACCCCAAAACACACACATACATACACACACGTACACTCTCTCTCTCTGACACACACATACACACACGTACACTCTCTCTCTCTGACACACACATACACACACGTACACTCTCTCTCTGACACACACATACACACACGTACACTCTCTCTCTCTGACACACACATACACTCTCTCTCTCTCACACACATACACACACGTACACTCTCTCTCTCTCTCTGACACACACATACACACAGGTACACTCTCTCTCTCTCACACACACACACACAGGTACACTCTCTCTCTGACACACACATACACACACGTACACTCTCTCTCTCTGACACACACATACACTCTCTCTCTCTGACACACACATACACACAGGTACACTCTCTCTCTCTCTCTCACACACACACAAACAGTAAAATACATACAAATTACAATTACAAATTACAAACACTACAATACATATATACTTATAACAACAGTACAAAACCAGGTATTACTGTACTGTAGAGAGAGAGAGAGAGAGAGAGAGAGAGAGTAAGTATGGTGGTAAATACATCACTTTATAATTGTTTGTATTCCAGTGTAAAATTTCATAAAAATGTCATATTTCTCGTGGACAAGTGGCTTAATTAATTATTCATGATAAAATTACAGAAGTACCGTACTCCATTCACTATATTGTATATTTTAGTATCATTACCCACTATTTTGGACCATTCTAACACACACACTTTTCATCTATGGTGTTTCTCTCGGAAATGCCTCGTTTTACAAACATAATTTGGAAATTAATCTGACCTAACCTAACCTGACCTAGACCACAGCAGACTACCGGGACCTAACCTAGGCATACTACCGGGACCTAACCTAGGCAAACTACCGGGACCTAATCTGGTCAAATTACCGGGACCTAACCTGGTCAAACTACCGGGACCTAACCTGGGCCGGTATTAATAAAGACTTTTAAAGCTAAAAGTTACTCACAAAGTTGAAAATCGCTTCTAACTCCTAAAAGTACTTCTAAAAGTTGCTTTCAACTTTAAAAGTTACTTTCAAATTGGCTGAAAGGTAGAAGTGGTTCGGAGGACTTTTAAGGGCTTAAAAGTTACTTTTAACAGCGTTATTTATTTATTTATTTTTATTTGTTTCCCCGTGGGTGAAGAATGTGACGAATGAGTGTTGCTTGCAAAAATAATATACAAGTTGTGATGTTGCTGAGGTTATTGTAGTGTAATGTTTTAGTGAGTTAGCTTAGGTTTGGTTGTATTGGTGTGTTTTAGGTTAGGTTAGGTTATAATAGGTTGTGTTGGGCTGGGTTGGTGTGTATTAGGTTAGTTTAGACGAGATTAGGTTGGGTTGGGTTGGGCAACATTAGGTTGGGTTGGGTTGATGTGTATTAGGTTAGTTTGGATTGGGTTGGGCTGCATTAGGGTGGGTGAGGATGGTGTGTATTATGTCGTTACTGTTATGACAAATAACAACAAAGTACTGTGAAACCGGACCTCTAATACCTCTTTGTTCCAACACGGTGACACGCCTACAAATAAAGAAACTTACCTAAATAGAGTAAAAAGTTAGAAGTTACTATGCTAGCCGACGGGAGAGAGAGGTGGTGTTGGTCTTCCCGCCAATACTGTGTTCGTTCTTCCGTCGTAGCTCTGACTTGGTCCTTATCCTTAATTTTTTTAGTTACTTCTTGAGGCTATTGCAGGCTTTAGATTTTGAAATTGTATTGAATCTTGTTAAAAAATAATCAGAATTACAAAAAATAACATGCTTTAACTTTGCTTAATTTATATTTACGGTGTATTGAGACCTAAAATGAATGGATTCGAACGATACAGTACCTCCGTAGCCTAATGAATAACCAGCCGCATTTTCCCTACTATACCCAGTTTTCGCTTGTCATTTGGCAATTATATAATAATATTTGTTATATTAAAAACATAATAACGTGTCAGATTCTTTATTTAGGCAATGAGATATAAGAAGTTTGGACACGTCGCTTTAGGAGCCCTTGAACGAGCATTATCATCAAATCAACCAATCACGGACGCAGAAGCAAAAACCCGCTAGGAAAATATTCGTTAATTATAGCAAAGTATTATTATAAATTTTGCAATCTTAATAAGGCATTGAAAAAAAAAATACAGTTGCTACCCGCTAAATTTAGCAGACATTCCAACTCCTATAGTCAACCACTAGGAAACTGGCGGTTTAGGTGGGGCCGAATCGGGGATTTCCCCCCAAGCAGTGCTGCCACATTTGGCTTTCCAACCCACATCACTCTATCAAAAATCACACCAAAATGGCAACGTTCTCGTACAGTGGTGCACTGATTCTATAAATATAGTCTTTAAATGGTGAGAGCGAGGTCAGAAAATTAATGAGGTCAGTCAGGTCACTTCCCCTTTAGACTCCACAATGGAAGGAAGAACACGTACCCCTGCCCACCACCCACACTGGCTCCATAGTCGTGAGAAGGAAATCATTTTCTACGTAAATTCGTACTTTGTAGAAGAAAATGTTCACCACGTACAAAATCCTATCAAGTCTTCCTTCTACACACACACACACACAAGTCATAGCCCTTCACTACTTACACCTGCCATTAATCCTTACCTCAACGGAGTCCTGACCTCACCCTACCAGGCGCCCTCCCTCCCCTCCCCCAACACACACACACAAGGGAGGCAAAAGGAAGGGGTATGTACAAATTATGAATAAATGTACAAATAGTAAACAGACGTAAAAATAATAATAAAAAAATGGATAATAATTCAGAAGCACATTACTATGCACTGGGACAGACAGACACATAAAATACAGATGAAGAAAGAGTAGGCTAAGGGGGGGAGGGAGGAGATTCAGGTGAAGGACTGCTAATCTACTGCCCTGTGGGCCCTGGGTAATCCCATTCTGACAGACCAGATGTGGCAGCGCTGCTTGGGGCGGCTGCCCCACCTTCAGCCGCCAGTTTCCTTGTGGTTGACTATAGTAGTAACTTTTACTTTTAAGTAAAAGTTGCTGCTAGAAGTACTTTTTGAGTAACTTCTAGAAGCAGCAGTAGTTAAAAGTGCTTTTAGGAGTAACTTTGAAAGTACTTCTATGATCTTTTATTAATACCGGCCCAGGTTATTTCCCGGTAGTTTGTCTAGGTCATGTCATGTCATGTCATGTCATGTCATGTCATGTCATGTCATGTCATGTCATGTCATGTCATGTCATGTCATGTCATGTCATGTCATGTCATGTCATGTCATGTCATGTCATGTCATGTCATGTCATGTCATGTCATGTCATGTCATGTCATGTCATGTCATGTCATGTCATGTCATGTCATGTCATGTCATGTCATGTCATGTCATGTCATGTCATGTCATGTCATGTCATGTCAGGTTAGGTTAGGTTAGGTTATGTTATGTTATGTTATGTTATGTTATGTTATGTTATGTTAGGTAAGGTAAGGTTAGGTTATGTTAGGTTAGGTTAGGTCAGGCTAATTTCAAAATGCCCCATTTTGAATATGGAAATTTGGAAATTTTGTGGAGGAAATGCAATGGAAGAAAATAATCTTAGAATGGTCTAAAGAAGTGCGTAATGAAGGTAGAAAAACCATATGTAATAATGGTAATTCTTTCAATATTTACCGAAAAACTGTACGCAATAACGGTAATTCTTTCAATATTTAGCTAATTTATTGTAATGGTCAGTAATATGCTTAGGACACTGTATAATATTATGTAAAGCAGTTTATGTGTGTCTGTGTATATTTATATGTATGTATATGTGTGTGTATATTTATATGTATGTATATGTGTGTGTATATTCCCCACAGTGTTGGTTGGGGCTTGTACTAAAGGTAAATAAAGAACTTACAAAAAATATAAATGGAATATGAGAAGCCTGGGGTCGATTACACAGTGGTTGGTATTGGTTGGCAAGCACACAAACGAAAAAATGTTAGCCTTGTTAATGACTTATGGGTGAATTATTTAATGAATTTGGTTTGTAAGCACACAAACGAAAGAATGTTAGCCTTGTTAATGACTTCTGGGTGAATTATTTCATTAATTTGGTAAGTAAACTATACAGTGATTATTATTATCTAACTGTTGGATAGATTTTGTGAATGTGTATACTCAGCTTGTGGTTGGTTGGTAAGCAAACTAACAAATACCACTATGGAATTGGCTCGATGTATGTTGTCAGAATTTATTATAGCCGTATTCAAGAACATCCGTGGTGTATACGATGGTGGGGTAGTGTACGACGGCTCTGTTGTTTGTCTATTGAGCCATCGTATCGGTACCATGCATCGTATACACTACGAACGTCCTTGAATAGCATATAAAAAAATGGACTTACCTCTGACACTCACAAATTGAAACTATGGCCGTATTCAAGAATATCCATGGTGTATACGATGGTGTGGTACTGTACGACGGCTCTGTGGTTTGTCTATGCACCCATCGTATCGGTACCATGCATCGTATACACCACCAACCTTCTTGAATACCACAAAATAAACGTCTACCATGCTTGTTTCTCTCTCTATGGCCAAAAATTTACCTTAAATTTCCTTAGATTATCAAAATGTTTACCTTAGATTTCCTTAGAGTATCAAAAGTTTTCCTTAGATTTCCCCAGATTTAATGGGTTGAATGCCTATTTGGTATCCTTAGATGGTCAAAATATTACCTTAAATAGCCCAAAATTACGATAATCTGAAGTAATTTCCTTAAGAATGAAAACACTGGTAATGGCCGAGACAAGCAGGGTTGCAAAGCCGACATGCCCAAAGTAAATATATAACATCCAAGAAAATTAATTATTGTTTTAAATATATTATTTTAATTAAAATTAGTATAATAACTACATTTTTATTTTTCCTTCTAAGGTCAAACGAGTACGTAAGTTCTAAATTATCATTATATATATAACTATTAATTATTAATTCTTTTTGGGATATATTATTTTAATTAAAATTAGTATAATAATTATATTTTTAATTTTATACTCTTATTTATTTCTACTTAACTCATAATAAATAAATAAAATAATAATAAATAAATAAAATAATATAGTGAATTGCCGACCTGCACAAAGTATCGTACGTATACGACTGACTAAATTATCGATTTTTCAGATTATGGTACGCTGTATTAATCAATTATGGTACTATTATTTTACTACTATTACTAATATTATTGTACTACTATTACTACTATTACTATTACCAATATTACTACTACCACCACCACCAATATTACTACTACTACTACTACTACCATAACCACTACTACTACTACCAATATTATTACTATTACTATCAGCACCAATATTACCACTACTACCACCACCAATATTACTACTATTACTATTACCAATACTACTACTACTACTACTACCACCACTATTACCACTATCCACCGATATTACTACTACTGTACTATCAATACAACACTGAATTATCGTACGCATGACAACTCCAACGTTTTTCCGACTGACAATCAGATGACGACATTTATTTTATTATTATTTATCGAATTTATCATCTATATTATTATTCCCTCGCTTCCCACAGTATGATATACCGATAGATATATTTATAAACTATATCTCATAGCCACATGGACTTACCTAAGCTTCCAATATTTAAATTATTACGATAATACGCAAGGTTCCCAGACACCGACGCCATATTTAAAACGAGCGGGCAAATGCTGTTTTTATATATTATTTTTCTCTTCTATTTTTTATCTATCACTCCCCACGGTGGGTCACGTGGCTAAATTAATCTATTATCTACACATAAAAATTAGAATGAACTTACATAAGGCTGTAATTAATGATTACTGAGTCGATAATTGACAACCACTCACCTGCGTCAAACCGCGTTAAAATGGCGCCACACATGCGTAACCTTACGTAACGAATCTTCTAAGTTGCCAGATCCTGTTGGCAATGAACCCTATGATCTAACATCAGTTTTTCCATTTTAATATAAAAACTACGATGTTAATTCGTCGGGTTTGTCTTAAATTAACGACTATTTACTAAAATACAATTTCTCAGACACTAAGAGCTGCTGTTAATTGGTTATTTATTTAGATATTTACCATTCTAATTAGCCACATCACGTACTAATACATTTTTATTTTGAGTTGGTAATAAGAAGTTAGGTTAGTTAGGTTTTGTCCGAATCATCTCCTACTGACCTTCGTATATACATTTATTTAAATTATTCACTAAATACTATTCGTACGCAAATCATTTTAATTTGATAACGTAGATAAATTTTTGCGCAAGGCTGCTATAGTGAAAAAATAACAAATATGTAATGTTTTAATGTCAAAATCTAAACCCACGTCAATCTAGTTAGCAGAATCGGACCGTGAGGTTTATTCTTTTTTTCTAACATTTCTAACGCCTTCCCATTCTCTAATCAAAAACCTTCCCATTGTTTATGACTTTTAAGGACCGACTATTTTAAAATTTAATATATTTTTAATGATGGACTATTTTAAAACCTAATATATTTAAATCCTTCGTTTTCTGTTCAGTCAACCGCCGACTCGAGCCTCGTTATAATGTTTTACACCTTTTAAAATTAAGTTGGAGGACGGAGGAAGCCTTAAATTGACCACAGGATGAAGGAAAAAGGAATTGGAGGACGAAGCAAGCCTTAAATTGACCACAGGACGAAGGAAAAGGGAGACAGTGGCAATTTATAACGGGGTACTTGAGAGTCAGACACACACACTCTCTCTCTCTCTCTCTCTCTCTCTCACACACACACGGACACTCATTCTCTCTCTCTCTCTCTCTCTCTCTCTCTATTCGTTGGCTCCGGCAAACAGTAATGCCAATTTGACCAATTTTCGGCTAGATCTAGCGGATTTGAAAATTATCTAGCGGGAAAAATATTGAAATTTTCAAGAGGATTTTACAAGAAGATTTTACAAGCGGATTTTAGAAGCGGATTTAACAAGAAGATTTTACAAGAAGATTTTACAAGAGGATTTTACAAGAAGATTTTACAAGAGGATTTGAAAGGCCAATCTAGCGGAAAATTTTAAGAGCCTTTCCTATAATTAATTTAGCGGATTTTCTTGACTAGTCGAGCGGATTACAAAAATTTGAGTTTGCATCACTGCAGTTAACAGTTAAGGGGGTGCGGGAATAGGGGACAGGCTTGGGGGGTACTATGGGGGTGCGGGAGTAGGGGACAGGCTTGGGGGGGTTTAGGGGGTGCGGGAGTAGGAATATAGTCTTAGGGAGGGGGGGGTTAGGGGGGTGCGGGAGTAGGGGACAGGCTTGGAGGGGTTTAGGGGGGTGCGGGAATAGGGGGACAGGCTTGGGGTGGGTAGAAAGCCTGTCCCCTATTCACGCACCCCCCTAACCCCCCCAGCCTGTCCCCCTACTGCCGCACCCCCCTACCGTACACAGACACACACACATATTCCCGACAGGTCCAAGTGATGTCTCCAAAAATCGCTCTATTTCACTTACTCCTTACGTCTAAACTACAATGCCTAGAAAATTAAATTTAGTTTCATTCTAAGCAGCAACTCTTCCTCTTTCGAATGAGATCAACCCCAACTCTCTATGACTCCTGGGTACAAAGATATCATGTGAAGAAAAGACATGTAACTTTTGGCCAGAGAGCGAGGTGTGTCAGTCCTGGGTTGGGGCGGTTGATGGCGGACAGTTATTATTATTATTACTATTATTATTAAATGTCCCCCTACTCCCGCACCCCCCCAAGCCTGTCCCCTACTCCCGCACCCCCCTAAACCCCCTCAAGCCTGCCCCCTACTCCCGCACACATTAAAATCCCCAAAACCCAAGGCAGAGGTGCATCAAATGGAAAGCGAGAACATATTTGCAACACTGTCAGCCATCACGCCAAACATTTACAACACTGACTGAGTACGGCTATCCCATTGCCACTCTGCTGGCTATAGCCCAGTCCCAAAAATATCCGCCAAAAGTGGCTATATATCCTCGGTATTGACATTTTGGTGAAGTGTGTAGCCTGGTATAGCCTATGTATGTACTGTATATGTATTTATGTATGTGCAGCCTGGTATATATATGTATGTATGTGCAGCCTGGTGTATGTAATGTATATGTATGTACAACCTGTACAGACTGCTGGCTACGTTGTCAACACCACTTACTGCTGGGTAGTGGTGGTGGTGGTGGGAAGGACAATAACGCTTGGCTTATATCCATAAATCCAACCCTGGGATAATCTTTGAAATAGTTTCATTCTCTTTCCCAACTCATTTTACCCTGAATACGTCATTCAGAGCCATTCGTTGTGGTTTGTAAGCACGCAAACGAAAGAATGTTAGCCATGTTAATGACTTCTGGGTGAATTATTTAATGAATTTGGTGAGTAAACTATTCCGTGATCATTATTATCTAACTGTTGTATAGATTTTGCGAATACGGATACTCACCAAATTCATTAAATAATTCACCCAGGAATCATTAACACGGCTAATATTCTTTCGTTTGCGTGCTTACAAACCAATACCAACCACTGTGGAATGGACCCTATGTGTGTAAAGCAGTATATATATATATATAATAATAATACTTACTTACCTTTGGCCAGCAACATCTTGACACGAGAGGCATACAAACCCACACCATCCACTACACTATGTGGTAAAACACCCACACACACACATGCCAAAACCCACACCCACATGGTAAAACACACACCCACACATGCCAAAACACACCCACACACATGCCAAAACACACACCCACACATGCCAAGGAACATCAAACCTAAAACCCCCAGTACACAATACAACAAACCAGTTTACTTAGTACAAAGGCATATAATAATGATGATTCCTTTCCATAGTGGTAAATAAATAATATACACAGTCCAATGAAATTCACCCATTTATTTATTATAAACATTAAGGTGATAATTCTTTTTTGTTACATTGGAGTGCCTTGATTCCTCCAGAGTATGTCAGGAAACAGGACCAGAATAGCAAATATAATGGTGTTCTGTTGTTGCTTGGAATAGTTTGGAGGATTCAGTTGCTCCAGATTTACCAACACAAAACTTCCCCCTTAATTAAGATGAGATTCTCTTGGTGGGAAATTGGAGGACCACCCACTCACCACCCACTCACTAGACACTACTCACTACACTACCCATTCACTACCCACTCACTACACTACCCACTCCTCCAAACTATGTCAGGAAACAAACAAATCACATCAATATTACTATAGTCAAACCAGAATATACTGAGCCCTAGGGTGGGGTCCGGATTAAGAGCGGCATTGCCAAATCATCACCAAAACAAACCCATATCGTTAAAATTTTAATGCATAAGCCAATTTGTAGTAGGTGTAAGTATTCAATATATAATACAATGTTAAAAAGAAGTATTTATAATGATGAGTTAGGTTCATTATAAGTATATTTACAACAACTCTATACAACATGTGACATGCTATTGTGTACATGTTGCCACATCTCCTGTGACAAAGTGTTAATGGTGGGTCAAGGATGTGTGTACTCATACATATCAGTCACCTGGTCATTCTCACACCAACCACTATGGACCACACATCTCCCAAGTGCGTCGGTGTTCTCCACAGCTAAGCCAAGGAAATTATTTATAATGTAAATAGATATTTCCTCCATGAGAAGGCCAATAGAGGACCCCTATTAGATCCCTCTCAGTCAGTTGCTGGTACAGCGAAGGCAACCCCATTAAATTTATCACAGAGAATGTTGGATACCATGTGGGTATGTTTTGGTGATGATTTGGCAACACTGCTCTTAATCCTCGACCCTACCCGAAGGCTCAGTATATTCTGGTTTGACTATAGTGTTGTGGTAAATAATATAGAGTCCAATTATAATTATATAGACTAAGATGAGATTCTCTTGGTGGTAAATTGAAGGACTACCCACTCACTACACTACACACTACACTCACCACTCATCCACTACCCACTCACCACCCATCTACTACACACCCACTACCCACTCACTACACACCCACTACACTCACCACCCATCTACTACACACCCACTACCCACTCACCACACACTCTTCCAAACTATGTCAGGATGGTATTGCCTGGGTGACCGAAGCCGTTCCCAGGTTCTCGTGCCCCAAAATAGGGCGGGGGGATGTTGTGATGGTTTGGCCCCCATAGCTTCCTTCCTTGGGAGACATATAAGAGGCTGGATGGAACCATTGTAGATACCTGTCCAGGATGTAACACAACACCTCATTCTATTAAACACATTATTGAAGACTGCAACGCACACAACCACACTTGCCAACAACACAACATACACTCTCTGAGGGCCATGACCTTCCTCAGGAGCTCGGGGCTGCTCGGCCAGACACCTTGAGGAACTTCAACAACAACAACAATTACTGTACAAACTGACATTTCAAAATAACAAAACTAATAATAATAATAATGTTGTATTACAATTACTGTACAAACTGACATTTTAAAATGACAAACCTAATATTAATAATAATGTTGTATTACAATTACTGTATATTCTGACATTTTAAAATAACAAACCTAATAATAATAATAATGTTGTATTACAATTACTGTATATTCTGACATTTTAAAATAACAAACCTAATAATAATAATAATATTGTATTACAATTACATAGTGTGACATTTTCTACATGTTGTAAATCCTTGAAAACCACAACAGTGTGTGTATGAATTATTGTGGCCGACAGTACAGTACTTATACTGGAAAAAAAAAACATTAAAATACAAAATATATATATAATATACTCACTTGACAGACATATATATATATATATATATATATATATATATATATATATATATATATACCCTGCTTGGCCTTATAGCCGAGCCTTGGTGCCTTGTGTGGTGGTGTTGGCCTGGGGTGTTGGGTGTAGGGTGTTGGTCTGGGGTGCTGGGGGGGGTTTGGGGGGTGCGGGAGTAGAGGAACAGGCTTGGGGGGGGGTTAGGGGGTGCGGGAATAGGGAGACAGGCTTGGGGGGGGTTTTGGGGGGTGCGGGAGTAGAGGAACAGGCTTGGGGGGGGGTTAGAGGGGTGCAGGAATAGGGGACAGTCTTTCCTAAACCCAACTAACCCCCCCTCTTAAGCCTGTCCCCTACTCCCGCACCCCCTTAAACCCCCCCCAAGCCTGTCCCCCTATTCCTGAACCCCACACCAAGTACTGCATCACATCACTTGTGTTTCTTACAGTAGATCTCTTGTAAATATTCATATGTCCTCCATCTTGGTGGTGTGACCTGTAAATACTGATTAATATTAGGCAACATAACAGCCAAGGTCATATGGCACCCGAGGAGGAAGAAGGAAGGTCATTGACAAGTGGGACAGTCAAGGGGGAAATTATTATGTGTTTTTGGTAAATCTGGAGCAACTGATTCCTCCAAACTATTTTTCCAAGCAACAACAGATTATTTTTGTTCTTCTGGTTCTGTTTCCTGGCATACATTGGAGGAATCAAGATGCTCCTAATGTAAATCTGGAGTAACTGAATCCTCCAAACTATTTCAAGCGACAGGACACCATTATTTTTGGTCTTCTGGTTCTGTTTCCCAACATACTTTGGAGGAATCAAGGCACTCCAATATAACAAAAAAGAATAAATAAGAAATAACCTACTACAGTACAATAATATTTAATGTTAAGTAATGTAATATTTAATGTAATAAAAGTGAATTACCTCCTTAAGGAACCCTGTGATGTAGTCAGATAATTGAAGGTAAATGAGTCCTTCAAATATTGCCATGAAACTCCACCTATATGGAAGAAGCTTGTTTCGTGGCAGAGTCAGAAGGAATTAGAAGCCTCCAAACACACACACACACACACATTCTCTCTCCCTAACACACACACACACACACATACTTAAAGAAACATATCACTAAATTAGAAAAAGTACAAAGAGCAGCAACAAGATGGGTACCAAGTCTAAGAGAACTAAGCTATGAAGAAAGACAAAAGAAACTAAAATTACCTAAACTGGAAGAAAGACGAAAGAGAGGAGATATGATTATGGTTTACAAATATGTCACAGAAAAAGAAAAGATAGATATAGAAAACTTGTGTCAACAAGTATATGTTTACTTCATCACCATCACCACTATATATATGTTTACTTCATCACCATCACCACTATATATATGTTTACTTCATCACCATCACCACTATATATATGTTTACTTCATCACCATCACCACTATATATATGTTTACTTCATCACCATCACCACTATATATATGTTTACTTCATCACCATCACCACTATATATATGTTTACTTCATCACCATCACCACTATCTATATGTTTACTTCATCACCATCACCACTATATATATATTTACTTCATCACCATCACCACTATCTATATGTTTACTTCATCACCATCACCACCATAGTTAGTTACATCACCATCACCACTATATATATGTTTACTTCATCACCATCACCACCATAGTTAGTTACATCACCATCACCACTATATATATATTTACTTCATCACCATCACCACTATATATATGTTTACTTCATCACCATCACCACCATAGTTAGTTACATCACCATCACCACTATATATATGTTTACTTCATCACCATCACCACTATATATATGTTTACTTCATCACCATCACCACTATATATATGTTTACTTCATCACCATCACCACTATATATATATTTACTTCATCACCATCACCACTATCTATATGTTTACTTCATCACCATCACCACTATATATATGTTTACTTCATCACCATCACCACCATAGTTAGTTACATCACCATCACCACTATATATATGTTTACTTCATCACCATCACCACTATATATATATTTACTTCATCACCATCACCACTATCTATATGTTTACTTCATCACCATCACCACTATATATATATTTACTTCATCACCATCACCACTATCTATATGTTTACTTCATCACCATCACCACCATAGTTAGTTACATCACCATCACCACTATATATATATTTACTTCATCACCATCACCACTATATATATGTTTACTTCATCACCATCACCACTATATATATGTTTACTTCATCACCATCACCACTATATATATATTTACTTCATCACCATCACCACTATCTATATGTTTACTTCATCACCATCACCACCATAGTTAGTTACATCACCATCACCACTATATATATATTTACTTCATCACCATCACCACTATATATATGTTTACTTCATCACCATCACCACTATATATATATTTACTTCATCACCATCACCACTATCTATATGTTTACTTCATCACCATCACCACCATAGTTAGTTACATCACCATCACCACCATAGTTAGTTACATCACCATCACCACTATATATATATTTACTTCATCACCATCACCACTATATATATGTTTACTTCATCACCATCACCACCATAGTTAGTTACATCACCATCACCACTATATATATGTTTACTTCATCACCATCACCACTATCTATATGTTTACTTCATCACCATCACCACTATATATATGTTTACTTCATCACCATCACCACTATCTATATGTTTACTTCATCACCATCACCACCATAGTTAGTTACATCACCATCACCACTATCTATATATTTACTTCATCACCATCACCACTATCTATATGTTTACTTCATCACCATCACCACCATAGTTAGTTACATCACCATCACCACTATCTATATGTTTACTTCATCACCATCACCACCATAGTTAGTTACATCACCATCACCACTATCTATATATTTACTTCATCACCATCACCACTATCTATATGTTTACTTCATCACCATCACCACCATAGTTAGTTACATCACCATCACCACTATCTATATGTTTACTTCATCACCATCACCACTATATATATGTTTACTTCATCACCATCACCACTATATATATGTTTACTTCATCACCATCACCACTATATATATATTTACTTCATCACCATCACCACTATCTATATGTTTACTTCATCACCATCACCACCATAGTTAGTTACATCACCATCACCACTATATATATGTTTACTTCATCACCATCACCACTATATATATGTTTACTTCATCACCATCACCACTATCTATATGTTTACTTCATCACCATCACCACTATATATATATTTACTTCATCACCATCACCACTATCTATATGTTTACTTCATCACCATCACCACCATAGTTAGTTACATCACCATCACCACTATATATATATTTACTTCATCACCATCACCACTATATATATGTTTACTTCATCACCATCACCACTATATATATATTTACTTCATCACCATCACCACTATATATATATTTACTTCATCACCATCACCACTATCTATATGTTTACTTCATCACCATCACCACTATATATATATTTACTTCATCACCATCACCACTATCTATATGTTTACTTCATCACCATCACCACCATAGTTAGTTACATCACCATCACCACTATATATATATTTACTTCATCACCATCACCACTATATATATGTTTACTTCATCACCATCACCACTATATATATATTTACTTCATCACCATCACCACTATCTATATGTTTACTTCATCACCATCACCACCATAGTTAGTTACATCACCATCACCACTATATATATATTTACTTCATCACCATCACCACTATATATATGTTTACTTCATCACCA
Source organism: Petrolisthes cinctipes (assembly GCA_033782935.1). Taxonomy (NCBI): domain Eukaryota; kingdom Metazoa; phylum Arthropoda; class Malacostraca; order Decapoda; family Porcellanidae; genus Petrolisthes; species Petrolisthes cinctipes. The sequence continues at coordinate 91,871 of JAWQEG010002754.1, forward strand.
TCACCACTATATATATATTTACTTCATCACCATCACCACTATATATATATTTACTTCATCACCATCACCACTATCTATATGTTTACTTCATCACCATCACCACTATATATATATTTACTTCATCACCATCACCACTATCTATATGTTTACTTCATCACCATCACCACCATAGTTAGTTACATCACCATCACCACTATATATATGTTTACTTCATCACCATCACCACTATATATATGTTTACTTCATCACCATCACCACTATCTATATGTTTACTTCATCACCATCACCACTATATATATATTTACTTCATCACCATCACCACTATCTATATGTTTACTTCATCACCATCACCACTATAGTTAGTTACATCACCATCACCACTATATATATGTTTACTTCATCACCATCACCACCATAGTTAGTTACATCACCATCACCACCATAGTTAGTTACATCATCACCATCAACTCCATGCACCACCACAATCTCCATCACCACCAATCACCATCAACACCACCACCACCTCAATCACCATCACAAAATCACCATCACAAAATCACCACCATCAACTCTACAATCACCACCAACACAATTACCACCACCTCAATCACCATCACACCAGCACACCTGATCAATATCACCACCACCTCAATCACCACCACACCAGCACACCTGATTGTAAATAGTACCCGCGTACAGTACATATGATCAAGATCTAGAATATTCTCGATAAAAAAAAAATTATAATTTTTTTTTTTTTACAAAAAAAATGTTTAATTTTTTTTTATAACAAAAAAATTATAAAAAAAATTATAAAAAAAAATTATAATTTTTTTTATAAAAAAAATTATAATTTTTTTTATAAAAAAAAAAGTTTACCAAAAAAATGTATATATTTTTTTCTAACTTTTTTTTTATAAAAAAATTTACAATTTTTTTTTTTTTTATAAATTTTTTTTTATAAAAAAAATTTATAATTTTGTTTAATATTTTTTTTAATAAAACTTTTTTTTTATAAAAAAAATTTTTTATAACAATTTTTTTTTATAAAAAAAAACGATTGAAACATAAATTTGATACCGATAACATCTAACTAACATCTATAATTACCCATAGGAACAAAGATGAAGCTGAGGCTATGTTAAACAATAAGAAGCTGAGTAACAAATATGAGGCCATCAGAGAACTGCGGCGATCCAAGAGTGAGAACTTAGAAGATAATGGTCCTGCCTTCACTGGGCCAGCCTGATGTGCCATTGGAAGATCAATGGGAACTTTTCACTACTCTTTGTCACATTTTGCATGAACAGAAGAGGTAGGTCCAATGAGTTTATGTACAGGTACTGTACAGCCACAATCAAATATCCACCCACACTTTCCTTCCATCGTGCAAATAAATCAGTATTATATCAAAACATAATCATACAACACCTTACGTCAACTCAACTCCCTCAATTATTATTATGAGGTGCTGCAAAATCATACACATGTTGTTCTTTATTACCAAGATATTTACTACGATGGAAGGAAAGTGTCGGTGGATATTTGATTGTGACTGTACATTGCTTCCTGTCTAGTTTCACCATCCATTTTATTTTTGTACAATACTTGTATACTCAAAAGTAAATCTCCCCATAACAACAGTAATATCAGTCTGCTGAAATATTTGAATAATTTGCTCTTTGTCACTGTTTCAGGTTTGAAGAACTTGAGAGGATGACCTTCAGTGCCCTGGGTTCCAAGGAATTTATGAGAGATAAGGAGCGGGCACGAGAGATGGAGTTTATGTGTCTCTTAGCTTGCATATATAATGACAGCTCATACTTTGCCTACAACATCATGCATGAGCTGGTTATAAAGAACCCTGAGAGTAATAGGTGCTGGAATTTATTAAATCTTATCATATCAAAGGCTGATGACTTCAGACATAATCGCTTTCTGCTTCGATTGACTCACAAACACCCAGACCTGGTTGCCTTAGGTTTACTTAATGGACACAATTGCTTAGTTGCTGGTACATACAAATACTCATTGGCTGAATACACACAAGTTTTCAAACAGGATAAGAGTAATCCCATCATTCCCCTTATGTTGGGCCTCACATTTACACACATGGCATGTCAGAAATTTAGTGGCAAAAAACATTCTTTGGTTGTCCAGGCATTAGCATTTCTTAACACTTATGTAGAAATGCGTGGGGAATGCCAAGAATCTATGTATAATTTGGGCCGAGCACATCACCAACTGAATCTTCTACCACAAGCTGTTCATTAAAGGTTAAAGGTTAAAGGTCCGCCAATGAGTGGCAGTCAATGGGACAGAGTGTATCACACACTATGTGTATGAAACACAACTATAGCACGCATCACAAGGATGATGAGTGGCCCAAAGACCTCTCCACCCACGTGAGACCCGAGTCAGCTTCAGCTATGGCTGCGTAAGCAGGAAGACCTCAGACAGCTGACTCAAACCCCCCACCCCCTGCTCACAGGGGTGGTAACCTCTGGCAACAGTGAAAGATTTTTATCGTGTCCCGAGCAAGGATCGAACGCTGGGCCGCAGGATTGCAGCCGCAGACTCTAGCACTGTGCTAGCCAGAAGGCTACAAATTGGCCTTAGAATGTCCACCAGCTGAAGAAACACCTGATGGCCCAAGACTGGATCTTTCACGGGAAATTGCCTTCAATCTTGCATTAATCTATCAGTGGAAGTCCAAATGTAGCCAGGATGTACACTCGCGGTCAGAAATTGTGTCTTGATCCCTTGGCACGATGAATCGCAACTAGCCAAGCTTTGATGATTCGAACAAATGTGTGTTGTAGGGAGACGCACAGTTATTCAAACCTTATAAAAAAAATGTTATATAAAAAAAAATGTTATATAAAAAAAATGTTATATAAAAAAAAATGTTATATAAAAAAAATTTTATATAAAAAAATTTTATATAAAAAAATTTTATATAAAAAAATTTTATATAAAAAAAATTTATATAAAAAAAATTTTATATAAAAAAAATTTTATATAAAAAAAAATTTATATAAAAAAAATTTATATAAAAAAAAATTTATATAAAAAAAATTTTATATAAAAAAAAAATTTTATATAAAAAAAATTTTATATAAAAAAAATTTATATAAAAAAAAATTTTATATACAAAAAATTTTATATACAAAAAATTTTATATAAAAAAAATTTTATATAAAAAAAATTTTATATAAAAAAATGTTTATATAAAAAAAATTTTATATAAAAAAAATTTTATATAAAAAAAAAATTATATAAAAAACATTTTATATAAAAAAAATTTTATATAAAAAAAATTTTATATAAAAAAAAATTTGTATAAAAAAATTTTTATATAAAAAAATTTTATATAAAAAAATTTTTATATAAAAAAATTTTTATATAAAAAAATTTTTATATAAAAAAATTTTATATAAAAAAAATTTTATATACAAAAAATTTTATATAAAAAAAATTTTATATAAAAAAAATTTTATATAAAAAAATTTTATATGAAAAAAAAATGTATATAATAAAATTTTTATATAAAAAATTTTTTATATAAAACAATTTTTATATAAAAAAAATTTTATATAAAAAAAATTTTATATAAAAAAAATTTTATATAAAAAAAATTTTATATAAAAAATTTTTATATAAAAAAAAATTTATATAAAAAAAAATTTTATATAAAAAAAATTTTATATAAAAAAATATTTATATAAAAAAAAATTTATATAAAAAAAATTTTATATAAAAAAAAATTTATATAAAAAAATTTTATATAAAAAAAAATTTATATAAAAAAATTTTATATAAAAAAAATTTTATATAAAAAAATTTTATATAAAAAAAAATTTATATAAAAAAAAATTTATATAAAAAAAATTTTATATAAAAAAAATTTTATATAAAAAAAAATTTTATATAAAAAAAATGTCATATAAAAAAAATGTCATATAAAAAAAATGTATATAAAAAAAATGTATATAAAAAAAATTTTATATAAAAAAAATTTTATATAAAAAAAAAATTTATATAAAAAAAATTTTATATATAAAAAATTTTATATAAAAAAAAATTTATATAAAAAAAATTTTATATAAAAAAAATTTTATATAAAAAAAATTTTATATAAAAAAAAATTTATATAAAAAAATTTTATATATAAAAAATTTTATATAAAAAAAAATTTATATATAAAAAATTTTATATAAAAAAAAATTTATATAAAAAAAATTTTATATAAAAAAAAATTTATATAAAAAAAATTTTATATAAAAAAAATTTTATATAAAAAAATTTTATATAAAAAAAATTTTATATAAAAAAATTTTTATATAAAAAAAAATTTTATATAAAAAAAATTTTATATAAAAAAAAATTTATATAAAAAAATTTTATATAAAAAAAATTTTATATAAAAAAATTTTATATAAAAAAAAATTTATATAAAAAAAATTTTATATAAAAAAAATTTTATATAAAAAAAATTTTATATAAAAAAATTTTATATAAAAAAATTTTATATAAAAAAATTTTATATAAAAAAAATTTTATATAAAAAAAATTTTATATAAAAAAATTTTTATATAAAAAAAATTTTTATATAAAAAAATTTTTATATAAAAAAAATTTTATATAAAAAAAATTTTATATAAAAAAAATTTTATATAAAAAAAAATTTATATAAAATAAATTTTATATAAAATAAATTTTATATAAAAAAAAATTTATATAAAAAAAAATTTATATAAAAAAAATTTATATAAAAAAAATTTATAAAAAAAAAATTTTATATAAAAAAATTTATATAAAAAAAAAATTATATAAAAAAAAGTTTATATAAATTTTTGTTTTATAGTAACAATAATACTTAACCGAATTAATGCCAGTCTGATACAATTAGTCCAGTTACAGAAGGGAGAGAAATGGGCCTCACACAGAACAATTAAATTTGAGAAATGCTGGAAGAATGACATTGAGCACCGGCTTTTCTCGCTATATATACTCTTTGAGAAACCTACGTCAAAACCACAACACTCAAGGATTGGCTATCTTGTAAACTTGTAATGATCCTTGATTGGTACAGACGGCCCAATATGTTAAAGAGGGAATCTGGAGCTTCATAACACACTGTAACATATAAAAAAAAAAATTATATAAAAAAAATTATTTATATAATAAATTGTTTTTATATAAACAAAATTTTTGTTCTGATCCCTTGGCACGATGAATTGCAACCAGCCAAGCTTTGATTATTGGAACAAATGTGTGTTGTAGGGAGACGCACAGTTATTTTTCAAAGCTAGGCTGTTTGCGATTCATCTTGCCAGGGGATCGGGACACAATTTCTGACCGCGAGTGTACTTATATAAATATATTAGAATATAATCTGTACTGTAATTTCTTAAACACATCCCAGTGCTGGACAAGGGATGAGGGACACTCCACTTCTGGGTTATGGGGCTCAGTTGAGGACTGGGTGGACAAAGAGAGGCATCAAGCAAAGTTAAGAGAGAATAGACCACAAAGATTAATTATGAGAGGGGTTGTGGGAGGCTAAAAATTGTTTCTTGACCTCTTCCATAACTTTCCACCCTAACTACAGTGAGGGTGAGAAGGTTGCCCTAATGTAGGGTAGAGCTGCTGGCCATTATTATATGGACCATGCTACCCACTGACTAGGAAAGAGTGGGAGAATTTGATTCAAGCTAATTACCTACTTGTCCTGTCGCCATGTCAGTGACAATAATTTGAAGTAATACTAATACAAGGTTGTTTTAATACTATAATTATACTAATAGCAGTCTGTGCATAAGGTAGTACAAAAAACAAAGCTCTCGGCCTTAGTACCATTATCCTTATATATCCTTGACATTTAATTATTGTCTCCATCCTTATATGGTTATATCCTGTTGGTGGGTTGTATATACTTGTTACTTGTTACTTGTTGTTGGATATTCTATGCCCCGCTCCACCAGCAGATGGTGCTCCGCAGGGCCTCTCTCAATATTACTAAACACTTTAATCACTTGTAATACTCATATCATCCGTGTCGTAACACTCAGCCAACAGATATTATGCTGAAAATGTAAAGCAGAAGTTAAGAAAAAGAGTGCAAAGGACTTGCAGTACCAGAGAGGATCTCTTCATTAATTTTAAGGTAATGTAAAAGTTGAGTAATGTGTATTCAGAGTGGTGTGTGTGTGTGTGATAGAATGTCTGAGTGATGTGTTACAACGGCCAGTGATACCATGGAGGTATAATTACATCTCCAGTTATTCATGTCACAGTTGGTGGAAAGTGGATGGATGGCGATAAACAAGGCACTCACTACACACCCACTACACTCACCACTCACCACCCATCTACTACACACCCACTACCCACCCACTACACTCACCACTCATCCACTACCCACTCACCACCCATCTACTACACACCCACTACCCACTCACCACACACTCTTCCAAACTATGTCAGGATGGTATTGCCTGGGTGACCGAAGCCGTTCCCAGGTTCTCGTGCCCCAAAATAGGGCGGGGGGATGTTGTGATGGTTTGGCCCCCATAGCTTCCTTCCTTGGGAGACATATAAGAAGAGGTTGGATGGAATCATTGTAGATACCTGTACAGGATGTAACACAACACCTCATTCTATTAAACACATTATTGAAGACTGTAATACACACAAACACACTCACCAACAACACAACATACACTCTGTGAATGTCTGTCTGTCCAGGATGTAACACAACACCTCATTCTATTAAACACATTATTGAAGACTGCAACGCACACAACCACACTTGCCAACAACACAACATACACTCTCTGAGGGCCATGACCTTCCTCAGGAGCTCGGGGCTGCTCGGCCAGACACCTTGAGGAACTTCAACAACAACAACAATTACTGTACAAACTGACATTTCAAAATAACAAAACTAATAATAATAATAATGTTGTATTACAATTACTGTACAAAGTGACATTTTAAAATGACAAACCTAATATTAATAATAATGTTGTATTACAATTACTGTATATTCTGACATTTTAAAATAACAATCCTAATAATAATAATAATGTTGTATTACAATTACTGTATATTCTGACATTTTAAAATAACAAACCTAATAATAATAATAATAATGTTGTATTACAATTACTGTATATTCTGACATTTCAAAATAACAAACCTAATAATAATAATAATGTTGTATTACAATTACTGTATATTCTGACATTTTAAAATAACAAACCTAATAATAATAATAATAATAATGTTGTATTACAATTACTGTATATACTGACAATTCAAAATAACAAACCTGACAATAATAATAATAATAATATTGTATTACAATTACATAGTGTGACATTTTCTACATGTTGTAAATCCTTGAAAACCACAACAGTGTGTGTATGAATTATTGTGGCCGACAGTACAGTACTTATACTGGAAAAAAAAAACATTAAAATCAATATATATATATATATACTCACTTGACAGACATAGAAACACCAGACATATATATATATATATATATATATATATATATATATATATATACCCTGCTTGGCCTTATAGCCGAGCATTGGTGACTTCTGTGGTGGTGTTGGCCTTATAGCCGAACCTTGGTGCCTTGTGTGGTGGTGTTGGCCTTATAGCCGAACCTTGGTGCCTTGTGTGGTGGTGTTGGCCTTATAGCCGAGCATTGGTGACTTCTGTGGTGGTGTTGGCCTTATAGCCGAACCTTGGTGCCTTGTGTGGTGGTGTTGGCCTTATAGCCGAACCTTGGTGCCTTGTGTGGTGGTGTTGGCCTTATAGCCGAACCTTGGTGCCTTGTGTGGTGGTGTTGGCCTTATAGCCGAGCATTGGTGACTTCTGTGGTGGTGTTGGCCTGGGATGCTCAATGTAGGCATTGTAGGGTGTTGGCCTGGGATGCTGGGTGTTGAGGTGATGGAAGTGTCATCACCTCAACACACACACCAAGTACTGCATCACATCACTTGTGTTTCTTTCAGTAGATCTCTTGTATATATTTATACCGTAAGTCCTCCATCTTGGTGGTGTGACCTGTAAATATGGGTTGATATTAGGCAACATAACAGCCAAGGTCATATGGCACCCGAGGAGGAAGAAGGAAGGTCATTGACAAGTGGGACAGTCAAGGGGGAAATTATTATGTGTTTATGGTAAATCTGGAGCAACTGATTCCTCCAAACTATTTTTCCAAGAAACAACAGGACACCATTATTTTTGGTCTTCTGGTTCTGTTTCCTGACATACTTTGGAGGAATCAAGGCACTCCAATGTAACAAAAAAGAATAAATAAGATATAACCTACTACAATAATATTTAATGTAATATTTAATGTAATAAAAGTGAATTGCCTCCTTAAGGAACCCTGTGATGTAGTCAAATATTGCCATGAAACTCCACCTATATAGAAGGAGCTTGTTTCATGGCATGGTGTGGAGGAATCAGAAGCCTCCAAACACACACACACACACACATTCTCTCTCCCTAACATACACACACACACATATTTAAAGAAACATATCACTAAATTAGAAAAAGTACAAAGAGCAGCAACAAGATGGCTTCCAAGTCTAAGAGAACTAAGCTATGAAGAAAGACTAAAAAAACTAAAATTACCTAAACTGGAAGAAAGACGAAAGAGAGGAGATATGATTATGGTTTACAAATGTGTCACAGAAAAAGAAAAGATAGATATAGATAACTTATGTCAACAAGGAATACCTACAATGAGAGGACATAGTAAGAATTTAATTAAATAAAGGATACAAAAATGTACAGAAGTTAGCTTTCCAAAATAATAGAGTAATAGATGAATGGAACAAATTACCAGAAGAAGTGGTGTGTGTCAAAAACATACATACACACATACACACACACACACACACACACACACAAAACATACATACATACACACACACACATACACACCAGAAGAAGTGGTGTGAGTCAAAAACATACATAACTTTAAAGAAAAATATGATAATTGTGTTTTAAAATACAGGACATTACGAGCTTGACTCAATGCTGTAAAGATACAAGTAGGTAAGGTAAGAACACACACACACACACACCTATATGGAAGGAGTTTGTTTCATGGCAAGGTCAGGAGGAATCAGAAGCCTCCAAACACACACACACACACACACACATTCTCTCTCCCTAACACACACACACACCTGATCACAGGGTCCTTAAGGTGGTAATTCTTTTTTGGTACATTGGAGTGCCTTGATTCCTCCATAGTACGTCAGGAAACAGGACCAGAAGAACAAAAATAATGGTGTTCTGTTGCTTGGAATAGTTTGGAGGATTCAGTTGCTCCAGATTTACCAACACAAAACTTCCCCCTTAATCTTCAAAATAACACCTAAAGTCAACTCAACTCCCTTAATTATTATTATTATTATTATTATGTATATCTGTCCATTATGTATATAAAGAAAAACATATGATAAATGAAATACACAGATTGGCGTGTGAAACAGGTACTGTGTGTGTGTGTAGAAGTGTGTGTGTATGTGTATGTGGAGAAGTGTGTGTGTGTGTATGTGTGTGTGTGTGTGTGTGTGTGTGTGTGTGTAGAAGTATATGTGTGTATGTATGTGTGTGTGTATGTGTGTAGCTGTGGTGATGTCCAGACTGTAATACTGTATGTATTAGAGCAGTGCCCACTCACACGGGACATTACAAACAGGTACCAATTGTCCAACATGGAGCAGCTATTTTCTGATAATTTTACTCCTGAAATTACCTGCAAAATAATTCATGAAGTTCTGAATGCCTACAAGTAAGAAGGACACAAATGTGCAAATAGTTACTTAATATAATGAGTGACGTATGGTAAAAATATATATGGAAAGCTTGATAATACAAGTATGTGCATGGTTAAATGTATTATGTAAATAAATGTAGGTGTAAGTTGTGTAATATTTGGTATGAGATGGTTTTCGGTACCCAATGAGGTGGGAATTGGAATTGCATAGATAATTTTGTGGACTACAACCAGACATTTTGAGGGTGTTAATTGTTTTGTGCTTTATTGTTTGATTGGTGCAATTGATAAAGAAAAAAAAAATTTACTTTGTTGTTAGCAATATTCAGAAGAAATTGTATAGTTTACTGATTGTTCTGTGGTCAATAAACGATCTATCTATCTATCTATCTATCTACAGCCACAATGTAATAACCACAGACACCTTCCCTTACAATGACATCACGCAAATAAATCACTATCATATCCAACTATAATCTTCAAAATAACACCTTATATCAACTCAACCCCCTCAATTATTATTATTATTGAGGTGGTGCAAAATCATACACGTGTTGTTCTTTATTACCAAGATTATTATTATTATTATTATGAGGTGGTGCAAAATCATACACATGTTGTTCTTTATTACAAAGATTATTATTATTATTATTATTATTATATTTACTACGATGGAAGGAAATTCTTTCAATATTTATCGGTCATTAACACGGCTATATAACATTCTTTCGTTTGCATGTTTACAAGCCAATACCAACCACTGTGGAATCGATCCACGGTACCATAGACACCTCTAACTAGATAAATACCAAAAAAAAATAACGATATAGAAAAAAAAATAATGGCGACGAAGGAGATAGAGTGAAGAAAGAAAAAATATAACAAAAAATGGGCCGTATTCAAGAACATCCATGGTGTATACGATGGTGTGGTTCTGTACGACGGCTCTGTGGTTTGTATATGGAGTCATCGTATCGGTACCATGCCATCGTATGCCCTACGAACGTTCTTGAATATGGACCATGTGCTTATTTACCTGTTTTTTTTTTCACCCTACTTTTGTTGTCAGTGTTGCCAGATGGCTTTGTCGTCGTCAGTGTTGCCAGATGATACAGTTATCAGCGTTGCCAATAGTATGTTTATTATAGCCAAGTCGAGGTGAGCTGTAACGGTAGTAGCCCAAAATATAGCCAGCCCAAATTATAATAGGCTTGGAGGGGGTTTTAGGTGGGTGCGGGTGGGTTTTGGGGGGTGCGGGAATAGGGGGACAGGCTTGGAGGGGGTTAGGGGGGTGCGGGAGTAGGGGAACAGGCTTGTGGGGGGGGGGTTTAGGGGGTGCTCTCAATACCGCCCAATTATATCATACTGTCAATAAATAGAATAAAAATTAGTGATATATAACTTATGTAAATTTAAGATAAAATAAAGTAAAAAAAGAACAAAATTAAAGGAAGAGTCATGGAACTACAGCAAACAAAGGATAAAAATAATTAATATATGTGCCGATGAAAAGGTTACACACCCACAGTGGTTGGTATTGGTTTGTAAGCATGCAAACGAAAGAATGTTAGCCGTGTAAATTACTTATGGGTGAATTATTTAATGAATTTGGTTTGTAAGCATACAAACGAAAGAATGTTAGCCGTGTAAATGACTTCTGGGTGAATTATTTAATGAATTTATTGGTGAATAAACTCTATCCAAAGAAAACTTCTGCCTGTGATCTCTGAGGATAAAAGATATATTCATATTTGTTTCTTTTATTACTTTGATGACAGTGGAGTAAGTTTATTACATATATAAAATAATTTACAGCAATTTCTGACTTATGCTGTTATGGAAATCGGTCTTTAATTCGTGATATTATTACTTTAAATCGTGATATTATTACTAAGAGATGTAAATCATATATAAATAAGTCATCATTTGTAGACATTTTTAACCCCACGAACCTTAAACTATTCCAAAATAGCCCCAATTTTAATTAAACAAATCAAGGAGAATGATAGTGTGCGTCGCTGTGTTATGAGATAGGGAGGAGTGTCGCCAGCCATCTTGGAACTCCCGTACGTACTTGTATAGTGTGTTTCTATCCACAGTTATTGACATTTCCCTGATTTGTAAAGCATTGTATCTTGTTATCTAATTATCCAGGTTTTGTTAAATCAATTAACATGGCTGAGATAATGTCTTCAATTATTTCAATTATTATAATGAGGGGAAGTGCAAGCAATCATGGCCGCCAACCCACTTCAGGTCACTAAGTAGCCAAATTGGGCTTTAAAACCGCGGATGTTGCAACACTGTTATAATTTTATATACACATTCGTATCGGCTCTATTTAATTAATAATGTAATTTACTGTCATATTTCACAGAAAAAACAATACATAATAATTAATATATTTTTAGCTTTCATAATTTATTATAATATTACAAAAATAACTAAGAAAATTTGTATTTATATTTTGGTGCACAGAGCCGAAATGAACAAAAAGAACCGAATCATCCAAAAAATTCCCTAGATCCTGGGGTTTTCTTAAAGTAACTTTAACTTAATTACCAGGTATTTAGTTAAAATACCTTGAATATTGGAAATTTCCTTAAATATTTTTTTGAGCATTTTGTAAATACTGGGAAATATCCTGTATTTTCATTCAAAAACACAATAATTAACATCTTTTTTATATCTAACTATAATATAGATATAAATATCAGTTGTAATAGAATTATTTGATTAATATGAAGGATTTGTTACTACTCGTGTGTGTGTGTGTGTGTGTGTGTGTGTGTGTAAGTATGTGTATGTGAAATGTGTGTATCTGTGTGTATATGGAGAAGTGTGTGTATGTGGGTGCATGTGGAGAAGTGTGTGTGTGTATATGTGAAGTTTGTGTATGTGTGTGTATGTGTATGTGGAGAAGTGTTTGTGTGTGTGTGTGTGTGTGGAGAAGTGTGTGTGTGTGTGGAGAAGTGTGTGTGTGCAGAGAAGTGTGTGTGTGTATGTGGATAAGTATGTGTGTGTGTATGTATATGTGAAGTGTGTGTATGCATGTGTGTGTATATAATATGTGAAGTGTGTGTGTGAAGTGTGTGTCTGCATGTGTGTGTGTATATAATATGTGAAGTGTGTGTATATATGTGTGTGTGCATATGTGAAGTCTGTTCTTCTTTCTCTATTTTTCTGTTCTTCTGTGTTGTTCTCTGTTCTTCTTTCTTTATTTTTCTGTGTTCTTCTGTGTTCTTCTGTACCACTAAACACACACACACACACACACACACACACTCCCTCCCTCTCTCTCTCACACACACACACACACACACACACACACTCTCCCTCTCTCTCCATCTACATTTCACACACACACACACACTCACACACTCCCCTTCTCTCTCCATCTACATCTGACACACACACACACAAACTCACACACTCTCTCACACACACACACACACACACACATTCCCCCTCTCTCTCCCTCTCTCACACACACACACACACAAACTCTCTCCATCACACACACACACAAACTCACACACTCTCACACACACAAACTCACACACTCCATCACACACACACACACACACATTCCCCCTCTCTCTCCTTCCCTCACACACACACACACACACACACACACTCACACACACACACACACACACACACTCTCTCTCCATCTACATCTGACACACACTCACACAAACACACAAACTCACACACTCTCTACCTCCCTCACACACAAACACACACACATACACACACCCACACACACTCTCTCTCTCCCTCCCTCACACACACACACACACACACACACACACACTCCATCACACACACACACAAACTCACACACTCTCTACATCACACACACACACACACACACATACACTCTCTCTCCATCACACACACACACACACACACACACATACACACATACACTCTCTCTCCATCACACACACACACACACACACACACACACACACACACATACACTCTCTCTCCATCACACACACACACACACACACACACACATACACTCTCTCTCCATCACACACACACACACACACACACACACACACACATACACTCTCTCTCCATCACTCACACACACACACACACACACACACACACACACACACACACACACACACACACACACACACATACACTCTCTCTCCATCACACACACACACACACACACACACACACACACACACACACACATACACTCTCTCTCCATCACACACACACACACACATTCCCCCTCTCTCCCCCTCCCTCACACACACACACTCTCTCCCTCACACACACACACACACAAACTCACACACTCTCTCCCTCACACACACACACACACACACTCTCTCTCCCTCACACACACACACACAAACTCACGCACTCCATCATACACACACACACACATTCCCCCTCTCTCTCCCTTCCTCACACACACACACACACACACACACACACACACAAACTCACACACTCCATCACAAACACACACACACACACAAAAAAAAATTATAATTTTTTTTATAAAAAAAAAATTATAAATTTTTTGTTATAAAATATTTTTTTCATAAAAAAAAATTATAAAAAAAATTATAAAAAAAATTCTAATAAATTTTTTTTTATATAAATTTTTTTTTATAAATTTTTTTTTATGATTTTTTTTTTTATATAAGGTTTGAACAACTATGCGTCTCCCTACAACACACATTTGTTCGAATTATCAAAGCTTGGCTAGTTGCGATTCATCGTGCCAAGGGATCAAGACAATTTCTGACCGCGAGTGTACAGCTCCGGACAGATCAAGGGACCCCACCTCTTCCACCAGCTACTTGGTGTGAGCCTCAGTGGATCTGGTATCACTGGCAGGTGGAGGGGGGGAGGGGAGAAATGTGGGCGGAGTTATATAGGGGGTAATATGGAGGCGTTACAAATGTTGAGCCATCCAGAAATTTGAATCCCGAACCACTTGTGATCATGGATGTGAACCACTCACTGGAAGGTGGTAGGAGGGGTTGGGTTGAGGAGAGGGTGTAAAGCTTCACAAGTGATCGAGTAGTAGTATTATAGATGGAGAGAATTATTGGATCAAGTAGCTAAAGATTATAAACGAACAAAGCCGACTGTCGCCTTTATTATGTTTTCTTCTGTAATCTAAATCCAACTCTGATGCTACATTCTATAGGATATTATTTATTATTTGAAATGAATCCAGATTTTACGTAATACAATTCACACGACACCATTATTTTATGACTAATATATCAAGCCATGCACCACCTACACAGTGTTGAAATAAATTTCAAGTAAATCCTTTATCGTTACCCTGTATTATTCACGACATTTTCTAAGAAACTTTTAGTGTGTAACTGGTTACCAAAGGATAATAGTTATATAGTGTAAGTTAATCTTTACCCAATAACCACTCCATCTGTTCTCCCCCACCCCATCCTCCCTTATTCCATTCGCTGTTTCCTCTCCCTCCTTCCCAGCAATCCTTTACTCTCCATCTTACCACCATCACCAACATTCTGTGTGTTGCTGCATAATCTGTTAATGCGCAAATAAGACCAGAATAGAAATAAAAGTGATATTTGGTATGCAAATACAATCCGTTATATATGACGAATATATTTATTACCCTTATTTATTTATCTGAGGTCAACATTCAGACACCGGTGTTAGTGAACCAATCACAAGATTTAGAGGATATTGTGTCAGCACTAATGTTATTACTAATTAAAACAGGGAAAAATTGAAATAAGACATTTATTGGTTATTGTTTACATGACTCGTCAGTTTAGGTAAAAGCTCCACAAGTCCTCGTTTCGAAGCCTTCCACACCCATAACCCAACTGTGACTGTAGGCACCACACTGTAAATGATGAACACGTTATATGTATAGTTGTTGTTATTAATTGGTGTCATACAATTATAATACCTGTTAACTTAATATAACCTCATGTTTTTACTTCGACCTCACGTTTGCATTAAGCATGTGTAATGTTTGTTTTTTTTATTATTATTATAATCACCTGGATATGTATTGCTTTAGACCCTTAGCCACGAT
The DNA here is from genome assembly GCA_033782935.1 of Petrolisthes cinctipes. Lineage (NCBI taxonomy): Eukaryota > Metazoa > Arthropoda > Malacostraca > Decapoda > Porcellanidae > Petrolisthes > Petrolisthes cinctipes. Next base: position 107,770 of record JAWQEG010002754.1, read on the forward strand.
GAGATACAGTGTATACACTATTTATATACGGTACACTTCTATGAACACATTAAGGCTTGAAATACTGTAGATTACATATTTCATGTTCTTACTCATCAATTTGTTACTAGTATCGTGTCCAGCCACCCTCCTTCTCAATGACAGTCTGCAGTCGCTCGGGCATTGAGGCACCATGCCTTCTCACTATATCGGGTTTTCCCCGAAAAATCTCCCACTGTGCTCTGGTGTGCCGTAACAACTCTGCTGTGGTTCTCTCTCGTTCCGGCTCCCACGTGTTAACAATAGAACCCCATAGATTTTCTATGGGGTTCATATCACAGTTCTAACTAGACCAATCTATCACCTGCAAATTATCTTGAGCAGCAAACCATTCTTGAACTATCCTGGCCATATGGATAGGGCATTGGTCGTGTTTAGGACAGATGAGGGTGAGTAGTTGAAAAGAAATTAAAAACAATTAGTATATGTTTCATTATATTGCATTTGATCTATTAAATAAAGACACTGTCTATTGTTCACCCCTGTAGAGAGATACTGATTATTATCATTTGGATATTAAGCAACAAATAACGGAGCCGAGACAATCCCTTTACTGTCTTCAGCTCTCCCTGTATTCTTTTCGCCCCTCATGCTGGCAGTCCCCCTCTTTATCTCCTTTTCTCGCTGTAAAATAAATAAACTTATGCCTATATCTTTCAAGTAACTGGCAACCTCACACAACCTCCTCTCACTTGTCTTCTCTCTCTCACACTCCCCCTTCCTTCCTTGCCTTCTGTAGTATTCTTTATCTTTTCTTTATCATATTTTTAACCTTCTCATTCGTTCTTTCAAAGTTTTAATCACATAGGCCTTTCTCCCTTATCACCTATAGTTCTTCAAATTTATGCAAGCGAAATGCTGCGGCTGGGATAATATGGTTAATACCGTTTTGGTTCTTTGTATTCTGTGGATTTACAAAACAACTAGAAATTCATAGCGAAGGATATGATAATAGTTATGTAGAACAAGTGTTGGCAGATACACATTCTTGACGGGATAATCCCAGCCACAGCATTTCGCCTTCTTAAAACAGAAGGACTATAGGTTTCATGCATTGCCATTTGCCAGTCTGTTGCTAGTCAGAATATTAACTTGTTAAACCATTTTGCAGGAAAGAGCAATATATATATTTTCTTTTTAAGTTACTTATGGGCATTATTTAGATATATTAACTTACTTTTACTTACGTCCAGCATTACTGTGCAGAACATGTGACACAATAAGGACCACAAGGACAGTAATGGTGGTCAACGTGATTCTCATTAATCTCTCTATATGCTACTGAAAACAATGTTTTATGCTCAACTACAGAATTATGTTCTCAGCATGATAATGATAGCCAAAGATAATGAAAACAATATAAACAAATTAACATTTATTGCACAACAAATATGCTTATGCCTCGGTGCTACTGTTTCAAGGGAGTAACCAGCCCACACTGAATCACATGGAACCTGAAAAGTTTGAATACAAGATCAATTATATATATATAAATACAATACCATATTATATCTGTTTGTCTATCTACGTCTTTGTGTATATGGCACTTTTATTAATATTCATGATCAGCACTGTGAAATATAAATTTAAATTTATTTGGCAAAGCAGAGGACACTGACTAGTATGGCAACCTACCATACGGAAGACCTCCACGTTGCACTACACACCGCAGAAGCCGATGCACAGACCTTGCTGTCAGCGAGAGGACCATCAGGAGAGTGTTGCACGAAGCGGGGGTGCATCACCGGACTCCAGCAAACAAGGAATTTTTTGACTGACCAACATCGCGAGGGAAGGCTACGGTTTGCCCAACAATATGTTGACAAGCCAGAGGAGTTTTGGAAGAGAGTGATCTGGACGGATGAGAAAACCTTCTCATCTTCGTGTCACGGAAGGCGCCACTGCTGGAGGAGAAATGATACTCGGTGAGTATAATTTTTGAGGTTGTCGTTTCTATAAACTATTCAGTCATAAGCAACCATAAGAATATACTCCAATAAAAAATTACTGCCGGGTGACAACCAGTATCGTTACAACGTCAGCAACATTAACAAAAACAGATACTGCTGTAAGTCCATTCAGAGTAAATTACTTTTGGCATATAGGGTTGCGCAGTATTAAATTTCTTGACAGTGTGTGTGTGGGTTCTATGCACCGCTAACCACAGTAATTTTTTATTGGAGTATATATGCACCCCCGCTTCGTGCAACACTCTCCTGATGGTCCTCTCGCTGACAGCAAGGTCTGTGCATCGGCTTCTGCGGTGTGTAGTGCAACGTGGAGGTCTTCCGTATGGTAGGTTGCCATACTAGTCAGTGTCCTCTGCTTTGCCAAATAAATTTAAATTTATATTTCACAGTGCTGATCATGAATATTAATAAAAGTGCCATATACACAAAGACGTAGATAGACAAACAGATATAATATGGTATTGTATTTATATATATATAATTGATCTTGTATTCAAACTTTTCAGGTTCCATGTGATTCAGTGTGGGCTGGTTACTCCCTTGAAACAGTAGCACCGAGGCATAAGCATATTTGTTGTGCAATAAATGTTAATTTGTTTATATTGTTTTCATTATCTTTGGCTATCATTATCATGCTGAGAACATAATTCTGTAGTTGAGCATAAAACATTGTTTTCAGTAGCATATAGAGAGATTAATGAGAATCACGTTGACCACCATTACTGTCCTTGTGGTCCTTATTGTGTCACATGTTCTGCACAGTAATGCTGGACGTAAGTAAAAGTAAGTTAATATATCTAAATAATGCCCATAAGTAACTTAAAAAGAAAATATATATATTGCTCTTTCCTGCAAAATGGTTTAACAAGTTAATATTCTGACTAGCAACAGACTGGCAAATGGCAATGCATGAAACCTATAGTCCTTCTGTTTTAAGAAGGCGAAATGCTGTGGCTGGGATTATCCCGTCAAGAATGTGTATCTGCCAACACTTGTTCTACATAACTATTATCATATCCTTCGCTATGAATTTCTAGTTGTTTTGTAAATCCACAGAATACAAAGAACCAAAACGGTATTAACCATATTATCCCAGCCGCAGCATTTCGCTTGCATAAATTTGAAGAACTATAGGTGATAAGGGAGAAAGGCCTATGTGATTAAAACTTTGAAAGAACGAATGAGAAGGTTAAAAATATGATAAAGAAAAGATAAAGAATACTACAGAAGGCAAGGAAGGAAGGGGGAGTGTGAGAGAGAGAAGACAAGTGAGAGGAGGTTGTGTGAGGTTGCCAGTTACTTGAAAGATATAGGCATAAGTTTATTTATTTTACAGCGAGAAAAGGAGATAAAGAGGGGGACTGCCAGCATGAGGGGCGAAAAGAATACAGGGAGAGCTGAAGACAGTAAAGGGATTGTCTCGGCTCCGTTATTTGTTGCTTAATATCCAAATGATAATAATCAGTATCTCTCTACAGGGGTGAACAATAGACAGTGTCTTTATTTAATAGATCAAATGCAATATAATGAAACATATACTAATTGTTTTTAATTTCTTTTCAACTACTCACCCTCATCTGTCCTAAACACGACCAATGCCCTATCCATATGGCCAGGATAGTTCAAGAATGGTTTGCTGCTCAAGATAATTTGCAGGTGATAGATTGGTCTAGTTAGAACTGTGATATGAACCCCATAGAAAATCTATGGGGTTCTATTGTTAACACGTGGGAGCCGGAACGAGAGAGAACCACAGCAGAGTTGTTACGGCACACCAGAGCACAGTGGGAGATTTTTCGGGGAAAACCCGATATAGTGAGAAGGCATGGTGCCTCAATGCCCGAGCGACTGCAGACTGTCATTGAGAAGGAGGGTGGCTGGACACGATACTAGTAACAAATTGATGAGTAAGAACATGAAATATGTAATCTACAGTATTTCAAGCCTTAATGTGTTCATAGAAGTGTACCGTATATAAATAGTGTATACACTGTATCTCATCGTGGCTAAGGGTCTAAAGCAATACATATCCAGGTGATTATAATAATAATAAAAAAAACAAACATTACACATGCTTAATGCAAACGTGAGGTCGAAGTAAAAACATGAGGTTATATTAAGTTAACAGGTATTATAATTGTATGACACCAATTAATAACAACAACTATACATATAACGTGTTCATCATTTACAGTGTGGTGCCTACAGTCACAGTTGGGTTATGGGTGTGGAAGGCTTCGAAACGAGGACTTGTGGAGCTTTTACCTAAACTGACGAGTCATGTAAACAATAACCAATAAATGTCTTATTTCAATTTTTCCCTGTTTTAATTAGTAATAACATTAGTGCTGACACAATATCCTCTAAATCTTGTGATTGGTTCACTAACACCGGTGTCTGAATGTTGACCTCAGATAAATAAATAAGGGTAATAAATATATTCGTCATATATAACGGATTGTATTTGCATACCAAATATCACTTTTATTTCTATTCTGGTCTTGTTTGCGCATTAACAGATTATGCAGCAACACACAGAATGTTGGTGATGGTGGTAAGATGGAGAGTAAAGGATTGCTGGGAAGGAGGGAGAGGAAACAGCGAATGGAATAAGGGAGGATGGGGTGGGGGAGAACAGATGGAGTGGTTATTGGGTAAAGATTAACTTACACTATATAACTATTATCCTTTGGTAACCAGTTACACACTAAAAGTTTCTTAGAAAATGTCGTGAATAATACAGGGTAACGATAAAGGATTTACTTGAAATTTATTTCAACACTGTGTAGGTGGTGCATGGCTTGATATATTAGTCATAAAATAATGGTGTCGTGTGAATTGTATTACGTAAAATCTGGATTCATTTCAAATAATAAATAATATCCTATAGAATGTAGCATCAGAGTTGGATTTAGATTACAGAAGAAAACATAATAAAGGCGACAGTCGGCTTTGTTCGTTTATAATCTTTAGCTACTTGATCCAATAATTCTCTCCATCTATAATACTACTACTCGATCACTTGTGAAGCTTTACACCCTCTCCTCAACCCAACCCCTCCTACCACCTTCCAGTGAGTGGTTCACATCCATGATCACAAGTGGTTCGGGATTCAAATTTCTGGATGGCTCAACATTTGTAACGCCTCCATATTACCCCCTATATAACTCCGCCCACATTTCTCCCCTCCCCCCCTCCACCTGCCAGTGATACCAGATCCACTTAGGCTCACACCAAGTAGCTGGTGGAAGAGGTGGGGTCCCTTGATCTGTCCGGAGCTGTACGTACAGGGAGCAACCGTGTACGTACAGGGAGCAACCGTGTACATATAGTGACGGAATGCCGAATGTATTATACAATCAAAATATGGTTGTAATGGTGTATGTGTAGGGGAGGAAGGAAGGAGGGAGGGGGAGGTATAGGGGGTGTATGTGTAGGGGAGGAAGGAGGGAGGGGCAGGGAGAATATAAAGGAGTGTAGTGGTGTATGTGTAGGGGAGGAAGGAGGGAGGGGCAGGGAGAATATAAAGGAGTGTAGTGGTGTATGTGTAGGGGAGGAAGGAGGGAGGGGCAGGGAGAATATAAAGGAGTGTAGTGGTGTATGTGTAGGGGAGGAAGGAGGGAGGGGCAGGGAGAATATGAAGAGGTGTAGTGGGTGTATGTGTAGGGGAGGAAACAATTTACACAGCTAACATTCTTTCGTTTGCATGTTTACAAACCACTACCAAACACTGTGGAATGGACCCTTAGTTATATATTGGAGACTTGGGGCTACATGGTCTATAAACCCAGCTTGGTAGAGTCTATTTCTACTCGTTGTTTATCAGTAATTACCACCTTAACATAAAGTAACTTCAAATTTATCAGCGTGATGGTTTGAGTATTTTAAATTTCTCATTCCTTCCCTTTCTTCTACCACCCTTCCCATTCTTCGTTCAACCCTTCCCATTCTTTCTCCAACCCTTCCCATTCTTTTTCCAACCCTTCCCATTCTTCGTTCAACCCTTCCCATTCTTTCTCCAACCCTTCCCATTCTTTCTCCAACCCTTCCCATTCTTTTTCCAACCCTTCCCATTCTTTCTCCAACCCTTCCCATTCTTCGTTCAACCCTTCCCATTCTTTCTCCAACCCTTCCCATTCTTTCTCCAACCCTTCCCATTCTTTTTCCAACCCTTCCCATTCTTCGTTCAACCCTTCCCATTCTTTCTCCAATCCTTCCCATTCTTCCTTCAACCCTTCCCATTTTCCCAGCCAAGGAGAATAGGAAATAGATGGACCTAATTAAATTTCCGAAAATTTGAGGTCCACTTGTCATCCAAATTATAATGAAACGAGACATTGACGAGTGTGTAATCTATGATATTTGGGTTTGTTGTTGTACTATAAGGTTATACAAACCATATAACACGTGTAAGACTCGTAATGAGATAATATTAACACTAAAATAATGTCATTTGGTTATAGCCAATCAGCGATAATCTTGAGTATTGATTTTTTGAGGTGGGCCAATCAGAGTGAGTTACAATAAGCACTTAATTTGAACTGTTATTATGTCCCGTTTTAGTATGTGGCTCCAAACTATTCCAAGGAACAGGACACCATTGTTTTTGTTCATCTGGTGCTGTTTCCTGGCATAGTTATATAGAAGGAATCATGGCACCCCAATGTAACAAAAGTGAAGTACCCCCTTTAATGTAATTGGTTCACTAGTATGTTAAATGATTCGAAACTTCAACAAGACCTAGATACAAATTTTGGATTGTGAGTGTACATTTGAGTGTTATTTGACCAATTGAGTAATAGATTGGTAGTGTCAGTACTCGGTAATCAAATGTAAACTTTTCTGTTATGTAATGATAGATATGTTTTTGTTCAAATGTAAACGTTTAGAAAATTCATCATGTAAATATAGCTGTCTGCCTTTGTAATATATAATTAATGGTTTACGATTTTCGAGTGTTAATTAATGAAGTGTCTGTGTCAGTGGTTTATTTGATATTATGACAACTTACAGAAACAAGTTTGTAGCCGAGTAAAGGCCTCCATATATAGACTATCATTCATGCCTGCTCAAACTAGGTGAATGTGCAATCAATTACATTTGCCACACACTAGCAAGAAGACTGAGCAGTCACCACACATTATTATCATGCATCACTGTACAAGCGTGTGTGTGATTGATCAAAAACTTGTTGGATATGGTTCAGTCATTTGCGCAAACCACACACCACGGTTATGCCTGTACAACCACCTAGTTCGAGCAGGTATGATTGATAGTCTATGGAGGCCTTTAATATGAATAGAGTTTGGACGGCTACCAGCAGAGTTTCAACCTTCCCAGTAGACACAAGTAACTAGTTGGGCCGACTCACTCACTCACTCACTTGGGACCGTCACTACTGTATACCGTCACTTGGGCTTCTACAGTTTCAAGCGACCATTACCACCGTCAGGAAGGATACACACCCAGCCTGCTGTTTCAACCCACCTACACGTAACGTAAATATAGTTTCACACATATACACATGCTATCTTCAAATTACACACACACACATTACCTTCAAATTACACACACACACACATTTTCAAATTACACACACACACATTACTTTCAAATTACACACACACACACATTACCTTCAAATTACACACCCACACATTATCAAATTACATACACACACATTACCTTCAAATTAAACACACACACACATTACCTTCAAATTACACACCCACACATTATCAAATTACACACACACACACATTACCTTCCAATTTCACACATACACACACATTACCTTCAAATTATACACACACACATTATCAAATTACACACACACACATTACCTTCAAATTACACACACACACACACACATTACCTTCAAACTACACACACACACATTTCATTTTCAAATTACACACACACACATTACCTTCAAATTAAACACACACACATTACCTTCAAATTAAACACACACACACACACATTACCTTCAAATTAAACACACACACACATTATCTTCAAATTACACACACACACATTACCTTCAAATTACACACACACACACACACACATTATCTTCAAATTACACACACACACACACAATACCTTCAATTTACACACACACACACACATTTTCAAATTACAAACACACACATTACCTTCAAATTACACACACACACATTTTCAAATTACACACACACACACAATACCTTCAAATTACACACACACACATTACCTTCAAATTAAACACACACACACATTACCTTCAAATTAAACACACGCACACACATTTTCAAATTACACACGCACACATATATAAAATATATATAAAAAAAAAATTTATATAAATTTTTTTTATATAAAATTTTTTTTTATATAAAAAAAATTTTTATATAAAAATTTTTTTTATATAAAAAAAATTTTATATAAATTTTTTTTTATATAAAGATTTTTATATAAAATTTTTTTTTTACATAAAAAAATTTTGATATAAAAATTTTTTTATATAAAATTTTTTTTATATAAAATTTTTTTTATATAAAAATTTTTTTTATATAAAATTTTTTTTTATATAAAATTTTTTTTTATATAAAAAATTTTTTTATATAAAAATTTTTTTTATATAACAATTTTTTTATATAACAATTTTTTTATATAAAATTTTTTTATATAAATTTTTGTTTTATATAAAAAAAATTTTATATAAAAAATTTTTATATAACTTTTTTTTATATAAATTTTTTTTTTTATATAATTTTTTTTATATAAAAAAAAATTTTATATAAAAATTTTTTTTATATAAAAAATTTTTTTATATAAAAATTTTTATATAAAATTTTTTTTTTATATAAAAAATTTTTTATATAAAAAATTTTTTATATAAAATTTTATTTTATATATAAAAAAATTTTATATAAAAATTTTTTTTTATATAAAATTTTTTTTATATAAATTTTTTTTTTTTTTTTATATAAATTTTTTTTTTTTTTTTTTTTTTATATAAGGTTCGAACAGTACTGTGCGTCTCCCTACAACACACCTTTGTTCGAATCATCAAAGCTTGGCTAGTTGCGATTCATCGTGCCAAGGTGTCAGGACACAATTTCTGACCGCGAGTGTACATACCAGCTGGTGAGATACAAGGGCAAAACTTATTGTTTGACGAGGTTGGGGTTCGGATTGAACTTTGCGCCGAGAATTTCTAACCATGTGTTATTTTCAGATAGATTGGTGTGGTTGGATGAGGATGAAGGAAGACCAGACCATCCTAGCCAGAAACGAGGAAGAAAAGAAAAGAGAAGAGAGACAACAAACACCAAGATAACAGAAGGAAAGAAGGCACAGTAAGCATATACAACAACATCTGTGTGTGTGTGTGTGTGTGTGTGTGGTACTGATAAGACTACTCTGTTGTTTGTTTATGCAGTCATGGTATTGGTACCAATACCAAACAACAGAGTCACCTTACCAGTAACACACACACACACACACACACACAGATGTTGTTGTATATTACATATACAATATTATCAACAGATATTTCATTATTAGATAAATTATGAATACAATGTTAATACTTCTTATTGTAGTGTGTGTGTGTGTGTGTGTGTCGTTGTGTCTCTGTCAGGGTGTGTGTGTCTCTCTCTCTCTATGTCTGTGTGTGTGTGTCTCTCTCTCTCTCTGTCTGTGTGTGTGTCTCTCTCTCTCTCTGTCTGTGTGTGTGTCTCTCTCTCTATGTCTGTGTGTGTCTCTCTCTCTATATATATGTCTGTGTGTGTGTGTCTCTCTCTCTCTATGTCTGTGTGTGTGTGTCTCTCTATGTCTGTGTATGTGTCTCTCTCTATGTCTGTGTGTCTCTCTCTCTCTATGTCTGTGTGTGTCTCTCTCTCTATGCCTGTGTGTGTCTCTCTCTCTATGTCTGTGTGTCTCTCTCTCTCTCTATGTCTGTGTGTGTCTCTCTCTCTGTCTGTGTGTGTGTCTCTCTCTCTCTATGTCTGTGTGTGTCTCTCTCTCTATAGTCTTTGTGTGTGTGTGTCTCTCTCTCTCTCTCTCTGTGTCTGTGTGTGTCTCTCTCTCTATGTCTGTGTCTCTCTCTCTCTCGTTGTGTCTGTCTGTCTGTGTGTGTGTGTCTCTCTTTCTCTGTCTCTGTTTGTGACTGTGTCTCTGTCTGTCTCTCACTGCGTGTGTGTCTCTCTCTGTCTCACTCTCTCTCTCTCTCTCTGTCTCTGTCTCTCTCTCTCTCCCTGCCTCTCTGTCTGTGTGTGTGTGTGTGTGTGTGTGTACAACTAACAAACCCAACACCAATAAAAAATAACTCAATAACAACACTAATAACAATAACACTAAAAATAACTCCAATAACAACACTATAGAATTATTAGCATTTGTAATTATTATTATTATTATTATTAGTAGTAGTAGTAGTAGTAGTAGTAGTACATGTGTGTTATATATGTGTGTGTTATATATATATGTGTGTTATATATGTGTATTTTCTTTTCTTTATTATTTCTAGGATGGACTGGGACTCTTGTTGTTGTGAAGTGCTGAGATGAAGTGTTGGTTTGTATATGTGTGTGTGATTCAAATGTGTCATACTAGATGGTGACACACACACATACACACACAGACACAGTGGAGCTTCATGGTGTTGGTTGGGAAGGCTACTAATAATTACTCTACAAAGATATTTCAGTCAACAGATTACCAATATGTTTGTTGATGGTGTGGTATTGTTGGCCAGACTGTCTGTCCCAACAGTCCAGAGTCCCAGCAGTCCAGCAGAGTCTGGTTGACAAAAGCCATGCTGATGCTGACACCCACAAAAGGCAGTGAGGGAGAATGGTGTTGGTTGTGTGTTGTATATATGTGTGTAACTTTTTACTCTACCAAGATATTTCAGTCAACAGGTTACCATTATGTTTGTTGATGGGGTGGTGTTGTGATTAAGGAGAATGGTGTTGGTTGTGTGTTGTATATATGTGTGTAACTTTTTACTCTACCAAGATATTACAGTCAAAAGCTTACCATTATGTTTGTTGATGGGGTGGTGTTGTGAAGGAGAATGGTGTTGGTTGTGTGTTGTTGTATGTGTGTAACTTTTTACTCTACCAAGATATTTCAGTCAACAGGTTACCGCCTCTTTGATGGGGGCGGGGGGAGATTTTGTGGCGGTTTGGCCCCCCCGTAGCTTCCTTCCTTGGCAGCCCTGGGGGGGAAGGGGGGGTCCCACGACGTAGACGCCGCCACTCCAGCTTGAAGGACCAGTTCTGTTGTTGTTGTGTGACATACAGTACTTTGGAAGAATGACAACACTCTAATGTACAGCCACAATTAAATAACCACCGACACACACACACATACACACACACATGTATTTCATTCCATTTACCATACATATATTTATATGTAAATTTATGTCTATATTTATGATTACTTTCAATTTGTATCATTAAGTATATTGATATTATTATATAGTTGTTGTTGTTGTTGATGTTCTCCCGGGGCAGAATGTCCTCCTGCAGCTGCCACACAGACCCCCCGGGGGCCCCCCCTACACTCTGGTCACAGTGAAAAAACAAATTAAGATAAAGGAGTAGCTGTATTGTCCTATATGTCTGTATGTCCCTATATGTCTGTATGTCCCTATATGTCTGGACTACTGATGCACATCCCAGGGTAATGGCACCACAGCTTACTGGACCAGGGAGTCTGGGGGCTATAATATTTATACATGATATGATATGCTATAAATATACTCTATAATATGTTTATCTTTATAAACTCAATATTATTTATGTGTACTTTTCAATTTATATTATTACCATATACTTTTTAATCTACATTGACATCTATATTTATTTTATATATATATATATATATATATATATATATATATTTATATTTGCTATATGTTTATACAATATTATTATTATTTGTGTTGTCTTAAGGAGAGATTGTTGTGTTGTTGGTAAATCTACAACAACAACTGTGTATTCCTCCAAACAACAAGAAGAACAACAGGCCACCATTATTATTATTATTGTTAATCTGGTGGTGTTTGTTTCTTGACATACTTTGTGGGAATCAACACACTACAATGTATTAAGAGCATAAATTATATACTGTGTTCTGCCATTATTATATGTTGGAACAAAATAATCTATACTTTTCTCTTTTCTTTACAGACATATATTGGATGTGTGTGTGTGTTACTACTACCACTACTACTACTACCACTACCACTACCACTACCACTACCACTACTACTACCACTACCACTACTACTACCACTACCACTACTACTACCACTACCACTACAACTACCACTACCACTACCACTACCACTACCACTACTACTACTACCACTACTACTACTACTACTACCACTACTACTATTACCACTACATCTTCAACTACTACAGGTTGCAACGAGGGAGCATCGCTGGCGTGTATGAGTGTGTGTGTGTGTATGTGTATTGTATTTGTGTGTGTATGTATTACCAAGGATGAGAGACAGTATTGTCTCTCATCCTTGTGTATTATTAGAATGTACAATGTCAGGATTTTAATAAAATTGTAATTAACTTAATAAATTGTCAGTATGTATTTGATTATATATATATGTATGTATTGTATTGTATTAATAAATTGTTAGGATGTATTTGATTATATATGTATGTATTGTATTAATAAATTGTTAGGATGTATTTGATTATATATATATGTATGTATTGTATTAATAAATTGTTAGGATGTATTTGATTATATATATATATATATGTATGTATTTAACTAACGCAAGGCAACTTGCACATGTATAACTAATGCAAGGCAACTTGCAACATGTAATTGCCCCCCTACAGTTGCTGTTAGCCACACTCTGTGTAGAGGGTGTGGTCATCGCCGGGTCCTCTGGAGAGGGCTCGGCGTCATCGGACCAGGTTAGTACTAACCTTTACATTACACAATGGTATTGGTTTGTAAGCTGACCAACCAAAAGCTTTGTGTGCTAACAAACCAATACCAACCACTGTGGAATGGACCCAATATCTTTTGTTTAATTTAAGTATTTTTATGTTGATGTGTAAATCAAACATAGTTTTTTAATTAAAACTTTAAACAATTAAAACTTTATACAATTTGATAATTTATTTAGATTTTGGACTTCATAATATTTCATAATTAAACTTACACTTAATTAGACTTAACAAATATTTAAATAAAACCTTTTGAGTAATTTTTGTTATTCATTTAATAGTAACAATTAAACTATGTAATAAAAATAATAAGTATAATTATTAATCCATGACATATTTATTTATTTTTCACTTCGGCTGTTGGTTGATCTACTACTACTACTACTACTACTACCACTACTACTACTACTACTACCACTACTACTACTACGACCACTACTACTACTACTACTACTACCACCACCACTACTACTACTACCACCACTACTACTACTACTACTACTACTACCACTACTACTACTACTACTACTACTACTACTACTACTACTACTACTACTACTACTACTACTACTGCTACTGCCACTACTACTACTACTACTACTACTACTACTACTACTACTACTACTACTACTACTACTACTACCACCATCGCCTTCACATCGTCTGTTATAAAATGGTGAGTAATTTAACCATTAGTTCCAAAATAATACAATAACTTCTTTTTACAGATTTTCATACACTTTTTTTACAGATTTTAATACAATAACTTTTTTTTACAGATTTTAATACAATAATTTCCTTTACAGATTTAATGCAATAATTTCCTTACAGATTTTAATGCAATAATTTCCTTTACAGATTTAATGCAATAATTTCCTTACAGATTTTAATGCAATAATTTCCTTTACAGATTTAATGCAATAATTTCCTTACAGATTTTAATGCAATAATTTCCTTTACAGATTTAATGCAATAATTTCCTTACAGATTTTAATACAATAATTTCCTTTACAGATTTTAATACAATAACTTTTTTTTTTTACAGATTTCAACAATATTTTTTTCATTTTTTTAGATTTTTTTTCATTTTTTACAGAATTTTTTTTCATTTTTTTAGATTTTTTTTTCATTTTTTTAGATTTTTTTTTCAATAAAAATTTAAAAAATATGCATTGCTTGTTTTTTAATCTTTTGGTGTGAGTCATTGATAAAATTAATTACGAAGGTAAAACTTAAAAATAATAAAAAATGAAAAGAATTGAAATAAAATGAAAATAAACGAATAATAAATGGAAGATAAAAATGAAAATAATAAAAAATAAAATAAAATGCAAATGAACCTATTATTTTAATAATTAAATGCTAAATAAATAAAAAATATTAATTAAATTTGGTGAAGGGGGTTGTGTTATAGTTAGGGGGGACAGGCTTGGGGAGAGGGGAGGGTTAGGGGGGTGCGGGAATAGGCTTTCTACCCCCCCCCCCCCCAAAGCCTGTGCCCCTATTCCCGCACCCCATTAAGCACCCCCGAAACCCCCCTCAAGCCTGTCCCCCTATTCCCGCACCCCCCAAAACCCCCCTCACCCCCTCATCTACCTCTTTCCTGACTTATCCACACAGACTGCTCCCTACACACACACACACACACACACACACAAACACAGTTCCTCTCTCTCTCTCTCTCTCTCTCTCTCTCTCTCTCTCTCTCTCTCTCTCTCTCATCTACCCCTTTCCTTACTTCCCCACTTACCTAGACACAAACACACACACAAACACAGTTCCTCTCTCTCTCTCTCTCTCTCTCTCTCTCTCTCTCTCTCTCTCTCTCTCTCTCTCTCTCTCATCGTGAAACAGAAAATAAGTTATCACGAGAGGAGAAGCGAGCGATACATCCTCCTTGGTAAGTGAGAGAGAGAGAGAGAGAGAGAGAGAGAGAGAGAGAGAGAGAGATTGATTGATTGATTGATTTTTTGATGCAACTAGGCATCTGGCGGCGCAAGAGAGAGAGAGAGAGAGAGAGAGAGAGAGAGAGAGAGAGAGAGAGAGGAACTGTGTGCGTGTGTGTGTGTGTGAGAGAGTGAGAGAGTGACTTGGGGGGGAACTGTGTGTGAGAGAGAGAGAGAGAGAGAGAGAGAGAGAGAGAGAGAGAGGAACTGTGTTTGTGTGTCTGTGTGTGTCGCTTTGAGTTTTTTTTTTTTTTTCATTTTATTAGCGCGCGTGTGTGTGTGTGTGTGTGTGTGTGTAAATTACGCTTATCTTTACACAAATAACAACCCATCTATTTGTTGCTGTTGTATTTTTAAGTATCGTTAAAAAAAAAAAAAAAAAAAAAAAAAAAAAAATTGCATTCTCCAGTTAATAAAATGTGAATGTGTGTGAAGGGGGTGCGGGGGTAGGGGGCAGGCTTGGGGGGTGCGGGAATAGGGGGGACAGGCTTTGGGGGTAGAAAGCCTGTCCACCCTATTCCTGCACCCCCCAAAACCCCCCTCACCCCCCCTAAGCCTGTCCCCCTACTCCTGCACCCCCCAAAACCCCCCTCACCCCCCCCAAGCCTGTCCCCCTACTCCTGCAACCCCCAAAACCCCCCTCCCCCCCTCCCAAGCCTGTCCCCCTACTCCCGCACCCCCTTATTATCCATTTACCCTGACCCCTCTCTTCCACTCTCAATTAACCCTCTCCCTTTACCACTCTTCCCTCCCTCCCTCCCTTCGCTATTCCTCCATCCATTAACCCTCTCCCTTTACCACTCTTCCCTCCCTTCACTATTCCTCCATCCATTAACCCTTTCTCTTTACCACTCTTCCCTCCCTCCCTCCCCCTTCGCTATTCCTCCCTCCATTAACCCTTTCTCTTTACCACTCTTCCCTCCCTCCCTTCGCTATTCCTCCATCCATTAACCCTCTCCCTTTACCACTCTTCCCTCCCTCCCTCCCCCTTCGCTATTCCTCCATCCATTAACCCTCTCTCTTTACCACTCTTCCCTCCCTCCCTCCCTCCCTTCGCTATTCCTCCATCCATTAACCCTCTCCCTTTACCACTCTTCCCTCCCTCCCTTCGCTATTCCTCCATCCATTAACCCTCTCCCTTTACCACTCTTCCCTCCCTCCCTCCCTTCGCTATTCCTCCATCAATTAACCCTCTCCCTTTACCACTCTTCCCTCCCTCCCTCCCCCTTCGCTATTCCTCCATCCATTAACCCTCTCCCTTTACCACTCTTCCCTCCCTCCCTCCCTTCGCTATTCCTCCCTCCATTAACCCTCTCCCTTTACCACTCTTCCCTCCCCCCCCCCCTTTCGCTGTTCTCCCACCTCCCCCTCCCCCCTTCCATTCACTAAGTCACCGTAATTACAACAACAAACTTTACACACATGACAACCAATAACTTTTCATTAATGTAAAATTGTACAGTGACAAACCATAAAAATATTCCAGGTGTTGTTGTTGTTGTTATTACGGTTGTTTAGGGGATAGTACAGTCGGCGGCAGAAGTCCTGTCGCCTCACCTGCTTCACCGAGACATGCAGTGTTCATGGACTCCAGATATACGAACCTTTTCTACACATAATAATCTCCAGTCTATGAACATCCCGTGCCTCCATGAAGCAAGTGAGGCCACACGACTTTTGCCGCCGACTGTACAACACTTTAGATATATATATATATATATATATATATATATATATATATATATATATATATATACTGGACTAACTTGATTACTCCAAAGTATGTCAGGAAACAGAACCAGATTAAGAGAAATAATGGTGTCTTGTTGCTTGGAATAGTTTGTAGAAATCAGTTACTCCAGATTTACCAACACTCTAGCTACCATCCCCTTAATTAAGGTGGTAATTCGCTTTTGTTACATTGGAGTGCCTTGATTCCTCCAAAGTATGTCAGGAAACAGAACCAGATTAATTAAGAAAAATAATGGTGTCTTGTTGCTTGGAATAGATTGGAATAGAGGCAATAGATTGGAATAGATTGGAATAGTGTACAGTAAACCATCATTATAGGGAAGAAAGGGTGAGAGGGAGGAGTGGGGAGAGAAGTGAGAGGGAGGAAAGTGAGGGAGGAGTGGAGAGAGAAGTGAGAGGAAGGAAAGTGAGGAGTGGGGAGAGAGGTGCACGTGAGAGGGTGGAAAGTGAGGAGAGGAGTGGAGAGAGAAATGAGAGGAAGGAAAGTGAGGAGTGGGGAGAGAAGTGAGAGGGAGGAGTGGAGAGAGAAGTGAGAGGGAGGAAAGTGAGGGAGGAGTGGAGAGAGAGGTGAGAGGCAGGAAAGTGAGGAGTGGAGAGAGAAATGAGAGGAAGGAAAGTGAGGAGTGGGGAGAGAGGTGAGAGGGAGGAAAGTGAGGAGTGGAGAGAGGTGAGAGGAAGGAAAGTGAGGAGTGGGGAGAGAGATGAGAGGGAAGTTCTCTATGGGATTTAATAAGTTTCCCGCCTCGCCTGGGCTATAGTTGTCAATATGATGTTTTTTCCTTGACCCTGAGAGAATATTGTATGATAAATATGAGCAAGTGTGGAATATAATTTTGGCCATGACGATACTTGTGTGATAAAACCAATTCAAAAAATGTTTAAGTCCTCATTTCCCTCCAAAGTTCCTCCAACCTTTGTCTGAATAAAAAACTATAATTGGCATCATAGCTAGACCACAGTCTCCATATCTCAGCAGTGTTGCCAGGTGCAGGAAAATTTCTTTGTTTTAGGAAATTTTAAAGACCACACAGGGAAATTATATAAAGATTGTTCAAGAGTAAACAGGGAAATTTCTACCAGACGAAATTCCAAAAAGACCGTCGTCAGTGTTCAGCAGGAGTAAACATGGAATTATTGAGGCAAAAAGGGAAATTCTAAAGGTGTAGTTAGGGAAATTTCGTCAATCAGACCTGGCAATACTGCATCTCAGTGTTTCCCGCGCCCCATAGATTGTAACACTAAAGGAATCAGCAGGCCACGAGACGAAAGAAATAGTGGAAAAGACCGGTGAGTCTGAAGGTTGAGTTGGTGCTTGGGTTGCCAGATACCGTGAGGGGTGCCTGGCAGTGTTAACTAACTCTCCATCCCATAAAACTCTCTCTGATAGACCTATATATAAGATTTCAGCTGATCGTGGAAAGAATATTGTGAGGTGGGAGTTGGACAAGAATCCTCACATTTACATCCCGTGTTTTAAAGGAAAATAATAAAAATCGATTTCAAAATGTTTCTGCTAGAACTTCAAAATGTTGGCTAAGTTACACCAGTCGACGGGCCACGAGGAAACAAATATATCACCTGTATCCGTACAAAAACTTGCCCAATCACTACCCAAGTGGCTGAGGGAAGTAAAGAGACGTCATGGAGGGTGGCACAAAGTATTAAAGGTAAGAACAAGTAATTAGTGTATTAATTAATCACTGTGTATTGCAGGGCCATGAGTGAAATCGGCACCCATCCGGCATAAACTTTTCGCCAGCACTTATACTACGAAACAGATTCTTTCTTATATCTGTCTGGTATAGGCTAGTTAGGAGGAATCAGTAGCCTTCCAATTTACCAACAGTTGAAGAGATAATTATGTTTTTGCCTTCATTTGTCTGTATAGGCTATACAATTATTCTTATTTTTTATTTATATTATCATTATAATAGAGAGTATTATTATATACCGGTATACACTTTTCAGTTATAACCCCGTCTCGAG
Organism: Petrolisthes cinctipes; assembly: GCA_033782935.1. NCBI lineage: Eukaryota > Metazoa > Arthropoda > Malacostraca > Decapoda > Porcellanidae > Petrolisthes > Petrolisthes cinctipes. The sequence goes on from JAWQEG010002754.1 coordinate 126,442, forward strand.
AGATAAATCACCCACTTCCTCTTAGTTAACTCCCCCTCCCCCCTTACTTTATAAAAAAAAAAAATATATATATATATAAAATTTAGAAACCAAAAAAATATATAATTTTTTTATAAACAAAAGATTTTATAAAAAAAATTATAAAAAAAATTATAATTTTTTTTATAAAAAAAATATAAAAAAAATTTATAGAATTTTTTTATAAAAAAAAATGTATAAAAAATATATAAAAAAATTATAAAAAATGTCTGCTTTACCAGCCACACCTGACCATAATTATATTGTTAAGGCTAATCACATAAGAAAACAAGTAATTCTGACAGGTTTATATATAATGGTATGTGAGTAGACATGATATAAATTCAATGACTTCGTGACATAAAAACAACAAAGCCTTTCACCTCCCATTTTTACCCCTCAGAAATGTTGATGGACAGAGAGAGAGAGAGAGAGAGAGAGAGAGAGAGAGAGAGAGAGAGAGAGAGAGAGAGACCAAGGAAACGTTTGATGTGGTATGAGTAAGATAAGTATGAAATCACCTCATTGTAGTATCTTTTTATACATTAATGTTGTATTGTTCTCATGATCTTTTGGTAGTGAATGGAGGAGGTATATATGTTAATCTACTAACACGGATAGCAAATTATTTTTACTATATTGCTATTTCGTGGGTAATAAACGTGCAAAAAGTTGATAGTACACACACACACACACACACACACACACACGAGCACATACAATAAAATTACACAAACACTTACACATGCAGAAACACACAACCGTAAAATAAATGCCACACGAGGATGCACACACACACAAACACGGTACATCACCAAGACAAACACACGCCTCTCACACCCACACGAACAAAACAAACAGAAGGAAACGACAAACACACAGACACGAAGGAATACCAAAGAACCAACAAAATATTTCTGTACTCGGGACACACACACACACACACACACATGAGGAGAGCCAGAAAGAGAACATAATTATAGAGTATTGCATTAACGTTAACAATAATTACATTAATTCATTCACTCACTGTCACAATCTCACTCACTGCTCAGTCATTCACCAGTTCACATTTCAGTCTTCTTCACTCAGTCTTACTCATTCATTCACACACTCATAGTCTCACTCAGTCTGTCCATATCCCTCACTGATTGTCACTCCGTAAGTCATCACACACTCAGTCAGTCAGTCACCTCCAATCTCACCCATTGATTTCTTCACTTACACCCATCCACTAGCTTGACAGTAATTGTTCAGCCACTACATAGTCCCTGTGGCTCACCATAGCTTCACTCAAACAATACCAATTTTTATCCCACTCCTTCCTCTCATTGACACACCATCACACCAGTAATGAACATCCTATTTTATTCTTTATTTACCATTCCTCAATTATCTTCCAACAGCATCACCATTCCTTCACCACCTTATCCCCTTTTTGTAAATACATTCCACCTCCTGACGTCAAATGTATTGTAGCACATAAAAATGTTGACTTTTAGGTAAGAGTAAATACATGACGTAATACGAGCACCATTTTCTCACGAGCCTATAGGGAACTTTATGGTCAACAAAACCAATGAAGTTATTAATGGCTTGGTGTTTGTACAAGGGGAGAAATGTTTGTCATCTTCACTTACCTTTTCACATCATTTTATTTGGACTCTTGGTTTGTTTGTATTGTATTGTAAATATCACTTTATCACACATTTTTTTTACAGTAGACCAGTGATTACATAAGTACGGTAATACGTAGAGAATGTTGACGTCTTTTTTATTCTGAATCAGTCACTTTTCTTTCTTTATACACCAACTGTGAAAAGTGTTTATAGTTTCTTCCTGCCTTGCAGCTTTTTACTTTCTCAAAGCTAGGTTCTCCATATCTATTATTTTTTGTGTGCATGTGTTATCTGTTTCCTCTTTGTTTTCTTTGGCTCTCCTGTAATTAAACAGTTATGGTTCATAAATAGTTCAGAAATTACATTCACACACGACAACTGAATTGTTATTGCCTCACAGAAAGACCGTCATTAATTTTGCTCTTCACATAATGTTACCTTATCACACTTACGGCAACAGTTGCTGAGAAAGTTAATTGTTCCATTGGTACTTTTGAAAAGATGCAAATAATTTTCCTCGACCATAAAGAAACAGTAATATTTTCTTGACAATTATACTAGAAAATTGTAAATAATGACACATTTTTAAAAAACTGTAGCCATCTAACTCAGTAAAAATGGTAGGAGTTAAGTATATTGCATAGCCTATGTAGTGTCAGCTACATACGTGGGTGAAAGATACGTGTGTACACACCCATTTTTAAGCATCAGATATTATATTTTTGGGCCGTGCTCATGTGAAGGTTAGCGAGGGCCTGGTGTCGACTGGGCTGCTTCCACCGGGATATTGGGTAATAAAGCTCAACCCAAACACAGTTTCACCAATATTTGTGAGACGTAAATTGGTGCTGGTACCGTATACAATTTTGATGCCTACCGGTATGTATATTATATTTATCTACGGTACTTGGGGTGCTGGAGTGTTACCAAAACAATAGTCTCATCACCATTAACACAGAGGACTCACGTGTGTTTTGCCTCCGACACTTTTCTTACCCTGGAAGGACCAAATCTCACTCTCTTTCATATGCAAATTGTTCCTTACTGCTTTCTATGCTTACCTTTACTTCCCCTTCCACCCGTCCTCTTCCCAGTTCCTTCACGTGCGTAGTCTAGGCTACCTCGCTAACTATTGTATTGTATATATTTATGTGTTGACTGATTATTCACTGCATAATAGATGATGTTATCCATCTCCGGGGTCGTGGGGGGAAGGGGGGTAATATTTGCTCTGAATGGACTGAATGTGAGATGATGAAATATGTCGTGTGATTTCCAGTTAACATTCATTACCTTCTACAATCGTCATCAAATGTTATGAGACACTCCAATGTATACGAGGCCAATATGGACCAATAACCAAGGCAAGCATTACATTCTGTCTGTGTGTGTGTGTGTGTGTGTGTGGTTTGTAGTATCCTATACATGATTGTGAATGACTGCATTGTATGATGAACGCAATAACGCTCCACCCGCGGGGGTCAATGACGCTCGACCCGCAATAACGCTCGACCCGCAATAACGCTCGACCCGCGGGGGACAATAACGCTCGACCCGCGGGGGTCAATGACGCTCGACCCGTGGGGGCCTTGACGCTGGACCTGCATGGGTTAATAACGCTCGACCCGCAATAACGCTCGACCCGTGGGGGACAATAACGCTCGACCCGCAATAATGCTCGACCCGTGGGGGACAATAACGCCCGACCCGCAATAACGCTCGACCCGCAGGGTCAATTACGCTCGACCCGTGGGGGACAATAACGCCCGACCCACAATAACGCTCGACCCGTGGGGGACAATAACGCTCGACCCGTGGGGGACAATAACGCCCGACCCACAATAACGCTCGACCCGTGGGGGACAATAACGCTAGACCCGCAATAACGCTCGAAACCGCGGGGTCAATAACGCTTGACCCGTGAGGAACAATAACACTCGACCCACGGGGGGTCAATGACGTCGACCTGCTGGGGTCTGATGCTCGACCCGCGGAGGTTTATGACGCTCGGCCTGTGGGGGTCTGTGATGCTCGACTCGCGGGGGTCTGTGATGCTCGACCTGCGGCGGTCTGTGATGCTCGATCCGCAAGGGTCTTGAGACTGGACCCGCCTGGGTATTTGAAGCTTGACCCACAGGAGCCTTGAGACTGGACCCGCGGGGGCCTTGACGCTGGACCTGCGGGGGTCAATGACGCTCGACCCGTGGGGGTCAATGACGCTCGACCCGCAATAACGCTCGACCCGCGGGGGTCAATGACGCTCGACTCGCGGGGTCAATAATGCTAGACCCGCTGGGGTCAATGACGCTCGACCCGCAATAACGCTCGACCTGCGTGGGTCAATGACGCTTTACCCTCTGAGGTCAATGACGCTTTACCCGCAATAACGCTCGACCTGCGGGGGTCAATGATGCTCGACCTGCAATGACGCTCGACCCGCGGGGGCCAATGATGCTCGACCTGCAGGTGTCAATGATGGTCGACCTGCAGGGTCTTTCTCCATTCTTCTCTCCTACACTTTCTTCCATTGTATCGAGTTTTCATAATGTTTCTATTTGTACCTCACGTTTGTCCTCACTAAATGATTATGATATATTACTAGATAGATAGATATACTTGTATACAGATATGTAACTCATCCAGCTCCCTTTCTTGAAGCTTCCCATAAAAAGGATTGGAATGTCAACCTTTAAATATATAAAGATGAAGAGTGGTGGTGGCCTTAGTGAAAACATATATTGGTGGGTCAGTGAGAATGGGAGGGAAGAGATAGAGAGAACAAGAGAGGTAGGACATTATTAGGAAGGAATGGAAGGAGTTTAAAGATAAAGAGAATAATTTATTATGGTATAGGAAATAGACGTAATAAAAAAAGCAGTTACGATAAAAAGATTTGAGAAGAGAGAGTGAGTATTGAGAGGTGATTACTATACTGTCAGTGAGGGATTAAAACTAAAAAAAAAAAAAAATGCAGGCTATATAGAGATAAATGTAGGGAAACCTGATGTATAGAAATATAAAAAAAGAAATATGGTAGTGTGGGAAATGAGAATAAAGATGTAGAAAGGAACGAAGGAAGGTCCAGGGAAACTATAATGGAAAAACGAAAGAAAGGACTGAAGGGACCTTTTTACATGTGTTGTTGAATGTTAAGTATATGTTGAGTGAAGAGTGAAAGAAAATAAGGGAAAAGTGAAGATTTTAAGTGAAAAGTGAAGAAATTAAATAAAGAGTGAAGAACAATAATGGGAAGAATGAGTAGGGGTGGAATGAATGAAAGGAACTGAATACAATGTTAAAAAAAAAAAAAAAAAAAAAAAGTGAGATAAAAAGAGATTGAGTGATGGGGGGTATAGAGGACTGGTGGAGGTGGAGGGGAAAGTGTAAGGCAGATGATTTTCCACTTACTTCGAGTTGTGGGTTTGTTGGTCCAGAAGGATATTAATTAATGGCCACCCCTGTTTCCCAGACTCTCTCCAATTTATGTGTCTTGTTTGTGTTCGTTTCTTAATGCTTTATACTATTATTTTTTGTCCTAGTTGTGGTGAGTTTTATGTGTGTGTGTGTGTGTATAATGATTTAACTCAAGTTTTTTTTTTTTTTTTTTTTTTTTTTTCTTTTTGTGAAGATAGATATACCGTAATACATTGGGATGAATTTTGAACAAGCTTCATAGGATAATTGCACGTTAATAAAACCCACATGTGATTAACCTACGGTGAATTCAAGTCAAGAAAGATCAGGAATTGTTATTATTTTAGGGGATATAATTTATTGGAAAGAATGAGGTTGAAAATTGAGGTTGGTTGGATTGTGACGTTACTAATGTTGGTAAAGGTATTGTATGTGTTAGATGAGGTGGCCATCTAGTTGTATAGAAGTCGTCAACGGAAGGATAAATAATAACTTTTTTCATATAACAGTCTGTACGTTGTATACATTTGGTTATATTTCACTCTTTTTTCACGGTAATACGTTTGTGTTTGTGTTTGGTATGGTTTCAGCATTTTTTGGTGTTGGAGTAGAATACGTGAGATTAATGTTGCATGCCGGTTGCATTGCCCTCACACTGTCTGCAGGGAATGAATGTGGCATCAATGTTTTGGCTATCCCTTACACTGGTGAATTTTTCAGATAGACAAACAGCAATAGACACCAAAGGTATAATATCCTTGAACATTTTTTGTTCTATTTCTACAAGCTCTGTCGGGGTATATTGCTTGAGATGAAGGGGACAATATCTTTAATTAGGGGTTTATTATATCCCATTAATTAACAAGAAACGAGAAAATAATGTGTGTAATGTGGGTAAAGTAGTGTAGGACCTACTCCATGCAGCAGCAGCAGCAGCAGCAGCCAGGGAAACGATAATATTTGACAAGTGCCTCTCACAGATGTCTAGGGAGGAAATAAAACGTGTGTTGTTGACCACCATCACCACCACCAATAGTCCAAAGCATCCCGTTCCTTTCACAAACATCTCGCTTTCATAACTACCCTTATATCCTTTCTTTCATTTAAACTCTACCCCCACCCAACCCTACCCTATCCCGCCTCTCCACCCTCAGTCCCTCACTAATTTAATATTAACTGATACATTTCTCATCTTTCCTAGCTTTTATTCTTATTCTTAATCTATATCTTCCTCACACTAACATATACAGTACCTACTTGATATCTCGTATTCATAACCATCCTTATATATCTTTTCTTCATATAAAGTTATAAACACTACCCCACCCACCCTATCCCGCCTCCTTCCACCCTCATTTCCTCACTCACTCACTCATTTAATATATAACGGATACATGTCTCAACTTTCCTAGCATTTATTCTTATTCTTAATCTATGTCTTCCTCACACTAACATATACCTACTTGGTAATTATATTTCTAATTATCTAACTTACTACATATCTCCATCCCTTACTTTCTCCTCTGTTTTTCTGCTCACACCGCCATAGATTGTCTGTTACCGAATACTAGGGACTTGAACCTTGAAGGTAAAGACCAAGTAGGGTCTAACCTTTATAGGGTCTGTTTTAGAACAGGGTGGAAACTAGTGGTAACAGACAGGCAAACTGCTGATAGGCTACTATAATATAGGGCTAGGCTCCCACTCTGTTGGGCGAGGCTGTGCTTTCCTTACGGTACCTCCTGCGACCTCCGTGTGAGGGGGAGGCAACACCCAGGGCTAGGTGCACAGTATTAGGCAGGCCTATGAGCACTATCACTTTCCTATCTTGTCTCTACTAACATCTTTGTTGAATGAGGACCAGAAACAACCCTGGCCTGGATATGGATGATGAGGGTCAACCTACTGCCACTCTACATAGTAATGACAGTGAGTCCACCACTTCTACCAAGAGAAACGTAACAGTTACAAACTCTGGCAACACTGACAACAGTATCTTTCAAGAAAAGACTTCAATTGCAATCGCATCTGATATTGACACTGCAGAACCTGAAGCCTCGGTTGCAGATACCTCTCAAGTCAACGAGGACAGTGATAAACACTCCACCCTCTCTTCAAATCTCTCTCCAGATGAGGAGGATGACACCGATGGTTAGACTTTAGTTAAATCCAAGAAGAAAGGAGAAAGAAAAGAGAATGAAAAAGAACAAGAAAGCCTTGGTGTGTGTGATTGATGGTTTGCAGAAATGACTGAACAATATCCAACAAGCTTTTCGTCAATCACACGCTTGTACAGTGATGCATGATAATGTGTGGTGACTGCTCAGTATTCTTGCTAGTTTGTGGCAAATTTAAATGATTGCACAGTCACCTAGTTTGTGCAGGCATTAATGATAGTCTATGGAGGCCTTTACAAGTGGTGCATTATTACTTGACTTGGTGAGAAATACATCCTTGTAGAGAGTCCCAATCAGCTACAGTACAAGGAACAGTTGGAAGTAACATATTACTGATAAACTGTTATTTATTTACTGCCAACTAATTATATAAATGATTAACATATCCAATACCTCATTACCATAGCAGAGCAATCCAGATGATGTAGTAAATTATTAATAATTAACATATCCAATACCTCATTACCATAGCAGAACAATCCAGAAGATGAAATGGACTAAAAAGTTTGACCAAATGTAGTAAGTGAGAGAGAGTGTGTGTGTGTGTTTGTATGAGAGAGAGACTTGGAGACTTCTGATTCCTCCTGACCATGCCACGAAACAAACAAGCTCCTTCCATATAGGTGTGTGTGTATATGTATGTGTATAGGTGTGTGTTTGTCAAATGTAAATTCTTTAAAGACTACATTAAATTCAAAGCCATTTTTATTATGAAAATATATAAATGATTTAATTATGAAAGGAATTTATGTAATGGTGGGAACAAATTAAATGTATAATATTGATACATGTTGCATGTAGATAACCGAATTGATAACTATGAAAATTACTTAAATTTAATTAGTACTGCAATTGGATTTATTACACAATGTAGTGATTGGGTTATCTCAAATATCATTTTATATGCAAAACAAATTTGAAATGCGTCATGAATGCAGATGCTTTGCCCTTATATAAACCTGTACTGTATACTGTATAGACAAACAAACAACTACACATTGTTTGTCTTGATTGTCAGGATGTGGAGAAAAGAAAACTTAACCTACATACTGTACTTGAGTTGGACTCTATTTTTTGTTGTTGTTGAAGTTGGTGAAGGTGTCTGGCCGAGCAGCCCTGAGCTCCTGATGAAGGTCATGGCCTGAACCAGGCTTTCCCACAGTGCCCTCAGAGAGTGTATGTTGTGTTGTTGGTGAGTGTGTTTGTATGTATTACAGTCTTCAATAATGTGTTTAATAGAATGGGGTGTTGTGTTGTTGGTGAGTGTGTTTGTGTGTATTACAGTCTTCAATAATGTGTTTAATAGAATGGGGTGTTGTGTTGTTGGTGAGTGTGTTTGTGTGTATTACAGTCTTCAATAATGTGTTTAATAGAATGGGGTGTTGTGTTGTTGGTGAGTGTGTTTGTGTGTATTACAGTCTTCAATAATGTGTTTAATAGAATGGGGTGTTGTGTTGCTTTTATAAAGAGAAGGTGTGTGAATACTGTTTCTTGTAGATAATTTTGTGCCAGCCAATGTTGTACAAAGTTGGCGTCGGTGAGAACCTACCAGCTTTCATCAGTAATAGTTCAGACAGAGTCAGAGTTAAACCATCACAGCATATACACACACACACACACACTCTCCTCTCCCTTCAGTGCAGATAATTGTGTTGGGAAGTATTTTCTTGTGTTTAATTATTACAATAGGGTGTGGGATAAGTGTTTCTTATAAGTTCACTACGGTGTAATGATCCCGTTACAGTGGTCCCATGTATATTTGTGCCACTAGTGATTTCCCTAATGTGTAGCGTTCATGCCTGAAATCTTGTGATCACTTCTTAGTAACCACATACTATATGGTACCTTATATATATTTAACCTTCTATGACCACGGTGGGTGGTGCTGTCATATCATTTTATTCATTAAAGGGCGGACGTGGACGGGAACGTTAAATCTATATATATGGTATTTAGTAAGGCTATTATTAACCCTTGAAGTGTTGAACAGTGTAGTAGTAGTAGTAGTAGTAGTAGTAGTAGTAGTAGTAGTAGTAGTAGTAGTAGTAGTAGTAGTAGTAGTAGTAGTAGTAGTAGTAGTAGTAGTAGTAGTAGTAGTAGTAGTAGTAGTAGTAGTAGTAGTAGTAGTAGTAGTAGTAGTAGTAGTAGTAGTAGTAGTAGTAGTAGTAGTAGTAGTAGTAGTAGTAGTAGTAGTAGTAGTAGTAGTAGTAGTAGTAGTAGTAGTAGTAGTAGTAGTAGTAGTAGTAGTAGTAGTAGTAGTAGTAGTAGTAGTAGTAGTAGTAGTAGTAGTAGTAGTAGTAGTAGTAGTAGTAGTAGTAGTAGTAGTAGTAGTAGTAGTAGTAGTAGTAGTAGTAGTAGTAGTAGTAGTAGTAGTAGTAGTAGTAGTAGTAGTAGTAGTAGTAGTAGTAGTAGTAGTAGTAGTAGTAGTAGTAGTAGTAGTAGTAGTAGTAGTAGTAGTAGTAGTAGTAGTAGTAGTAGTAGTAGTAGTAGTAGTAGTAGTAGTAGTAGTAGTAGTAGTAGTAGTAGTAGTAGTAGTAGTAGTAGTAGTAGTAGTAGTAGTAGTAGTAGTAGTAGTAGTAGTAGTAGTAGTAGTAGTAGTAGTAGTAGTAGTAGTAGTAGTAGTAGTAGTAGTAGTAGTAGTAGTAGTAGTAGTAGTAGTAGTAGTAGTAGTAGTAGTAGTAGTAGTAGTAGTAGTAGTAGTAGTAGTAGTAGTAGTAGTAGTAGTAGTAGTAGTAGTAGTAGTAGTAGTAGTAGTAGTAGTAGTAGTAGTAGTAGTAGTAGTAGTAGTAGTAGTAGTAGTAGTAGTAGTAGTAGTAGTAGTAGTAGTAGTAGTAGTAGTAGTAGTAGTAGTAGTAGTAGTAGTAGTAGTAGTAGTAGTAGTAGTAGTAGTAGTAGTAGTAGTAGTAGTAGTAGTAGTAGTAGTAGTAGTAGTAGTAGTAGTAGTAGTAGTAGTAGTAGTAGTAGTAGTAGTAGTAGTAGTAGTAGTAGTAGTAGTAGTAGTAGTAGTAGTAGTAGTAGTAGTAGTAGTAGTAGTAGTAGTAGTAGTAGTAGTAGTAGTAGTAGTAGTAGTAGTAGTAGTAGTAGTAGTAGTAGTAGTAGTAGTAGTAGTAGTAGTAGTAGTAGTAGTAGTAGTAGTAGTAGTAGTAGTAGTAGTAGTAGTAGTAGTAGTAGTAGTAGTAGTAGTAGTAGTAGTAGTAGTAGTAGTAGTAGTAGTAGTAGTAGTAGTAGTAGTAGTAGTAGTAGTAGTAGTAGTAGTAGTAGTAGTAGTAGTAGTAGTAGTAGTAGTAGTAGTAGTAGTAGTAGTAGTAGTAGTAGTAGTAGTAGTAGTAGTAGTAGTAGTAGTAGTAGTAGTAGTAGTAGTAGTAGTAGTAGTAGTAGTAGTAGTAGTAGTAGTAGTAGTAGTAGTAGTAGTAGTAGTAGTAGTAGTAGTAGTAGTAGTAGTAGTAGTAGTAGTAGTAGTAGTAGTAGTAGTAGTAGTAGTAGTAGTAGTAGTAGTAGTAGTAGTAGTAGTAGTAGTAGTAGTAGTAGTAGTAGTAGTAGTAGTAGTAGTAGTAGTAGTAGTAGTAGTAGTAGTAGTAGTAGTAGTAGTAGTAGTAGTAGTAGTAGTAGTAGTAGTAGTAGTAGTAGTAGTAGTAGTAGTAGTAGTAGTAGTAGTAGTAACCTAACCCACCCCACCTAACCTAACCTAACCCAACCCACCCCACCCCACCTAACCTAACCTAACCCACCCCACCTAATCCAACCTACCTAACCCAACCTAACCTAACCCACCCCACCTAACCTAAACTAACCTAACCTAAACCACCCCACCTAATCTAACCCAACCCAACCTAACCTAACCCACCCCACCTAACCTAACCTAACCTAAACCACCCCACCTAATCTAACCCAACTCAACCTAACCTAACCCACCCCACCTAACCTAAACCACCCCACCTAATCTAACCCAACCCAACCTAACCTAACCCACCCCACCTAACCTAACCTAACCTAAACCACCCCACCTAATCTAACCCAACCCACGTAACCTAACCCACCCCACCTAACCCAACCTAACCTAAACCACCCCACCTAATCTAACCCAACCCACGTAACCTAACCCACCCCACCTAACCCAACCTAACCTAAACCACCCCACCTAATATAACCCAACCCACGTAACCTAACCAGTGTGTATTATGAGGTAGTTGCTTTTTCTTACCATCCTCAATACTGACTTCTGCCCCTGATGTCTCCTATTTGTCACTAAGGAACTTGATATTGGCAGAAATGGACCATCTTTCACCTGGGCTGTACCACTTATTCATGTGTCCAACTGTACCGTGACACAGAGGTTCTGGTGTCAACAGGTGGACGCAGGGAAGGCGTCATCTCACACTGTTCTATTTTGCTCTTCATTATTGACATAAATATTTTGTAATCAATATATGTGAGTGCTATAGGTCTCAAGGGGGTGCAGGAATAGGGGGACAGGCTTGGGGGGGGTTTAGGGGGGTGCGGGAGTAGGGGACAGGCTTGGGGGGGGGGGGGATAGAAAGCCTGTCCAACCATATATACCCATTGACCCAAGTGGTGGGGACATATGTGTGTGTCTGACCGTCAACCCAACAGGAGAAGTATAACTCACTACAGTACAGTAAACCCTTATTATTATTATTGGTTGGTTAAGGTGGTGCGGCAGTAGAGGGGGACTGGGGGGGTGCGGGAGTAGAGGGGGACAGGCTTGGGATGGGTAGAAAACCTGTCCCCTATTCCTGCACCCCCCTAACTCCTCCCCCCCCCCAAGCCTGTCCCCCTACTCCCGCACTCCCCAAAAAAAACCCGCACCCCCCAAGCCTGTCCCCCTATTCCCGCACCCCCTTAAAGGTTAAAGGTCCGCCAATGAGTGGTAGTCAATGGGACAGAGTGTAGCAACACACTGTGTGTATGAAACACAACTCAAACCCCCCACCCCCTGCTCACAGGGGTGGTAACCTCTGGCATCAGTGTCATTTTTAACGTGTCCCGAGCAAGGATCGAACGCTGGGCCACAGAATTGTAGCCACAGCCTCTACCACTGTGTTAGCCAGAAGCTAAAGGTGGTAAATCTTTTTTGTTACATTGGAGTGCCTTAATTCCTCCAAAGTATGCCAGGAAACAGGACCAGATGAACAAATATAATGGTGTTCTGTTGCTTGGAATAGTTTGGATGAATAATTTGCTCCTGATTTACCAACACTGTATTCTCCCCTTAAGACAGTAGACAGTTACCAGATGTTAAATTACCTACCATTCACAAACACTGGATTATTGTTGTCATCATCTGGATTGTATTTTCCTACTGACATTCTTGTTGACTTTAACCAGGTGGTCCATCCAGAGATTGAGGGTGACACTAGTGGAAGGAGGAAGGGCACAACTTGAGTGTTGTGTGAAGCAGCCTCCCTCTACACTCAGTACACACACCACTACAACATCACCTGGCTCCCTCTACACTCAGTACACACACCACACCACTACAACATCACCTGGCTCCCTCTACACTCAGTACACACACTACACCACTACAACATCACCTGGCTCCCTCTACACTCAGTACACACACCACACCACTACAACATCACCTGCACCAAAGTCTGTCTCACCAAGCTTAAGGTGGTAATTCTTTTTTGGTACGGTACATTGGAGTGCCTTGATTCCTCTAAACTATAAAACAAGCTCCTTGCATATATACCTAGGGAGCCAAGTGAAAAATTCATCCCGGCATGCTGTAAAAGGTTAGCCTACAAAAACCCAATCTACATATACCTAGGATCACAATATAGAGGTGGCGCCAACCTTCTGAAAAAGTTGCTGAAAATTTTTAACAGCCCCCAAAACAAAAAAATATATATATTTCCAGCCACACCGGCACTAACTCGGACCATTGCAGAGATGCAATGATGATTCAGAGCATGCATTTCTAGTATTTTTTTAGTGTTTGTAGGTGTGCATGTGAGCTTGGTAGTCAATGCATTGAGCTTATGCTAGAAAAAACTTCAATTTCAGTGTAATTATGATTATTTTATGCTAAGCATTGGAAGAGAAGATGAAAATGTAGTTGTTGATTTGGCATTTATTTTCTGTTTGTGCTATAGTGGTGGTGTGTAGTTACAGCATGTGCTTTTTTATTTCTTACAGGTTTCAATGCCAAGCAAAGGAGGGAAAACAATTGAAGTAATAGTGGTCTCTCTTATTGTTTTCTATGGTGCATGACTGCATGTGAGTTGAATGGTAAGGCTATTGCATTAATGCTGAAAAACAAATCCTTTAAAAATATCATTTTGGTCCTTTTCTATCTAACACTGAACGTTCTCTGACACTGATGAAGAAAATGTAGTTGTTGGTTATGGCACTCATTTTAATCTGTTTTTCTATACCTTTTGTATTGTACTATAGTGGTGGTGGGTAGTTACAGCATGTGCTTTTTTATTACAGGCTTCTGAAAAACAGGATGAGCAAAAGTGTGAAAAGAGGAACGGCAGGCATGGTGTCTCTCAACCCACCAAAAAGGATGAGAGAGTCTGTAGATTACTCTCGGTGTGTCATATGCCAAAAATCGTCTGAGGTAGAACTGATGAACATTCAGACTGCATCTCTACCAAAGTTCCTTGATGCTATGAATGCTCGGCAAGATAAAACGTACTCAGTGCTTAAAGATAAAGTAAGAAATTAATTCTCAAGGCACCGTAACAGCAGACGTCATCCAGCAAGCCAGAGAACTGCTGGCAGCTGTTTATACAAAGAAGGATGATAACTTTAAAGGCTATGCTGGGAGATTTAAGAGTACATAAATTCTTAAACAATAAGTCAACACTTTTGAAAGTTCTACCTCCAACTGAAGATGCTTTTCTGTTGCATGTAAAACTGGCAGCACTGGCTACATTACATGACAAAACACTGCATATCCCACAACCAAATTAGGAACTATTTACTAATTTTGGCTGGTCACTCGTAGAAAGCAAGCTTTTGCCAGTTCCATCCACATTACCAGCCTTGCCAGATCAAATGTCCAAGAATATCTCGTGTGGCTACCTGAAAGGCTGCAACAGAAACTGTTCCTGTAGCAAAAGAGGCATTCCTTGCTACATTAGTTGCCGTTGCCAGTGATCAGAAAGAAAATGTAGTTGTATAAAGTGCATTGCTACACGCGATGTAGACAGCAGTGACTCTGATATTGACAGTTAATGTACATGATCTATTCCTTGTAACAGTATTATAATTATTCTGCTATTATTTTAATTATTCCTACATTTATTAAGTGTTGTACACCCATTAATTTTGTTGCTTTTCTCATAAGCATAACTGTCACAGATAATCATTATATAAAAATGTAATTTTTACTTCAGATGTTTATTTTACTACTTAAACTAGAATAAAAATGTTTGATTTCTAATTATATGGTTATTTGTCAAGACCTAAGTAACTAAATACCAAATATGCCAATAATTTACATTAATTTGTAGTTAAAACTTAATTAAGAGCAATCTTTAACATTGAAAACGTGAGTAGATAAAGTGTATAGGAACAAAAGCTAAATTTTTGAACCTATGTGGTTATAATAGGTTTTGACCTCCCAAAATTTTCCAGCAGCTTTTTCCCGGGGTTGGCCTTCTAAAACATGTTCCCAGACACCTGTAGATGTGATTTGCATAAGCCAACCTTTTACAGCACAGAGGGACGAATTTTGGAAAAAATTGTGTTTGGCTCCCTGGGTAGTATACTGAACACAATGAAGTAAGAGGTGGACAGAGGTGGGAGATACCTTTAGAAGATCCTGGTGGAAGACTCATGTACAACACAAGATATGTACACAATATGAAAGCACTCTGTGGAGTCCTACCTTGAGTCACCTGCCCTCACTATTTATACAGTCCAAGTTCCCGCCAAAACGTGACATTAAACAAATCCTCCTCTCCCATTGGCAGAGGGGTAAAGATCTGATTTGTTGAAGCTTAAACTAGGGGATAAACTGCCTGACTATCTTGGTTCCTGGCTGGGTAGTTTGCTGCAAATGACCCAACGGGTCTAGTTATGAGGGGTCGTAACAATATATAAAATATGTTTACTGAAATTGTGTATCCAATGAAGACACAAGGGTTGAGATTGGAACATGAGTGTTGGTGGTGTGTTATTGGTGAGATGAGTTACAACACACTATACACTGGTATTATGATGATGGAACACTACTTCCTCCTTACTTAGGTGGCGTCCACACTAGGGGCAATGACACGGGTGGTGTAACATTGGGTTGTGTTGCTGGCGTGGGCCCGTGTCCACACTATACAAGACAGTTACGTGGCATGCCCCGGGGTATTGCCCCAAGTATCATACGTCCACCACCACACAGGCAGGCAGTGTGCTTGTGTTGGTGTGTTTGTACACACATACACACAAGTGTATTTGTAAATAATTTATGATCTAAACCATACTAAACTTTTGAATTTTGTAGAAGCAGTGATCCATTATTATTATTAATAATAATCATAATAATAATAATCATAGTAATAATAATAATATGATTATGATGATTATTATTATTATTATGATTATTATGATTTGAAATTTGAATTAACTGATGACTAATGCAGAGTCTGGCAGAAAAAGTATAGTACTGTAATGTTGGTTTGTCATCAATGTTAATTCCTCATGTATCTATGAGCTTGAGCATAGCAGCTACATTTCACTGCATTAATGTTATGACATTATTTATTTTCCACAGATATACAGTTGGAATATGAGGGAGGATATACTTGTGTCATAGAAAACAGATATTGGTGTTGAGAACTGCATGCATCTCTTATCCTCACTGGCCTCTCTAAGATTTTTCTCTCTTTCCGTTTAGAGATGAGATTGCTTCTATTTACCTGTAATTTTTTAGTCATTCAGGTGAGCTGAAGAGAATAATTATATAACCTTTTTGTGGAGAACTGTCATTGTTTTCACTGTCTTTTGAGGGCAACTCTTTCAGTATTACTTAAATTTTGTGTTTATTGCTGTTTTCAAAATGTACTTTTTCAATAGTTGCAAGAAAAATATAAATATGAAATTATCATTTAAAATTGTTGGTGGTTGGTGTAGCAGAGTGTAGCCCTTCCTTGTGTAGTGGTGGAGAGCAGACCTACTCCACAGCTTGCTGGACTCCATCATGGCCAGTCCATCACACTGTAGCAGAGTGTAGCCCTTCCTTGTGTAGTGGTGGAGAGCAGACCTACTCCACAGCTTGCTGGACTCCATCATGGCCAGTCCATCACACTGTAGCAGAGTGTAGCCCTTCCTTGTGTAGTGGTGGAGAGCAGACCTACTCCACAGCTTGCTGGACTCCATCATGGCCAGTCCATCACACTGTAGCAGAGTGTAGCCCTTCCTTGTGTAGTGGTGGAGAGCAGACCTACTCCACAGCTTGCTGGACTCCATCATGGCCAGTCCATCACACTGTAGCAGAGTGTAGCCCTTCCTTGTGTAGTGGTGGAGAGCAGACCTACTCCACAGCTTGCTGGACTCCATCATGGCCAGTCCATCACACTGTAGCAGAGTGTAGCCCTTCCTTGTGTAGTGGTGGAGAGCAGACCTACTCCACAGCTTGCTGGACTCCATCATGGCCAGTCCATCACACTGTAGCAGTGTGTAGCCCTTCCTTGTGTAGTGGTGGAGAGCAGACCTACTCCACAGCTTGCTGGACTCCATCATGGCCAGTCCATCACACTGTAGCAGTGTGTAGCCCTTCCTTGTGTAGTGGTGGAGAGCAGACCTACTCCACAGCTTGCTGGACTCCATCATGGCCAGTCCATCACACTGGATTCAGGTGACTTGGATACATGTAGTGTACAGTACAGTATTTTATTAACACCTAATCCATTCATACATGTATGTTTCCATAAAAGTTGGTCATGGATGATAATAAAACTTTACACTAAATGTGATGTTAATCTGAAGAAAAGGATCATGTGTCAGGTCAGTTTTAAATAAAGTACTAATGAATTGTGATAAAGTACAATAAATATTTTGGCCATTCCACCACATGTTTGTACAAACCAAACTATTCTTGCAAATTCATAATATTGTACTTTGTCATGTTTTCCATCATGGTATAAATACAGTAAAGTATATTATTCTGAATTATGTATGTGTGTAACATATAAATCACAGGTATTGTAGTGAGAGCAGATGGATGGCTTCTCTTACCCTCAACCTCACTATTCTTGGTGAGTGTTATATGATAGGGAGAAGCTGATATGCTATTGGTCCAAGGAAATTTTATTGTACTATAAGTGATCGATGATTTGGAATCTAGTTTAGTGTGTGTTTACTTCTGCTAAGTCTGTCATGTAAAAAGTAAAGGACTGTACAGGTGTATAGTAATATTATTTAGTATAAGCTTGGTAGACACATTTAAATTCCAATTAACTAATGCTGTGATTCTGAATATCTATTTTTTTTTTAGTCCCTCCTCGGGCTAAGAGTGGACAGGTAATTGAGGAGGTAGAGGTCACTGAGGGAGCACTAGCAAAGTTTAAGTGTCCAGTAAAAACCAATCCAAAGTTCTCCTGGTACAAAGATGGACGGTTCCTCTCAGGAGACCCACACAGGTAAGTCATATGGTGGTATAAGATGATGTTTTGTATAGGTAGAAAAAGATATAAAATGATGTTGGATGTTGGTAAGAAGGTAAAGGGAAGAGGTAATTGTTTGAGACCTCAGAAACAAAAAGAAAGGAAGTGTAGAGTCAATGTTTCCTTTGTAATTATTAACAAAAATAATAATGTATTATGGACCTAATATATGGTTGTCTTGGTAGAGTGATGTGGTAGTCATCAGGCAGGTGGAGGAGAGTGATGTTGGTACAGTACATACATCTGTACTGCCACTAACTCAGTTGGCAATACCACCATCCCAGTTGTTCTCAATGTTCTTGGTGAGTAGTAAGTGGTATGATGGTAGAACATGAGGTAGGTTGAGAGGAACTCAAATGCATGTTCACTCCTCCGCAAATTTTAGTATCATTTTGGTTTTGGATGATAAATTGATGCTCATTGCACTATTGCATATGTACTTGATGAATAGAATGAAGAGAGTTTTGGGTCTGTAATAAGTGAGGAATATGATCAATAAATGTTGTTTAATACAGTACAAATATTCAGAGATATCTGTCTCATGATTCTGTGGAAGAGTAACCATGTTGAAGAAAATATTATTACAATTTGATAAGAATATTGAGATAAATTTATGTGCAAGGAAAGGCAATTTTCTAGTTCTTTGATACTATATATTTTTGTTACTATTACTAGTACCTCCAAGCATCAGGAGAGACACAGAAAGCTTGGATATTCCTTATGAGAGTTGAGGCCAGACACAGCCATCAGTGTTCTGGGCATCACAACAACACAGGAACCTTATGTGAGACAATACACTTTGGGATGGTACCCTCAGGTACTGTATACAGTAACCTCTAATTTGTACAAGATTTATTATAGACATAAACTTAGAAATTCTGAAAATGTTTGAACCCTCCGAGATTCACGAGGAGTAATGAAAAGGATTTGATGCTTCAGTCATGATTCAGCCAATTTTTGCATTTCAGTTAACCAAGTACAGTATTACTTAACACATTATCTTGAAGGTAGAAGTACTGTAGATGCTAAACAGTAATACTTTAGATCTGGTTACTATGTGCCAGGATATTATACTGGATTGTAAGTTGGTTAGGTTGTATGATATAAGGCTATAACTTCCCTAATGAATGTCACCTGGTTTGTGTACAGGCTTGTTGGGTCTGGTGAGGCTGAGGGAGAGTATGACTACATGGTTGGTAATGATGCAGTGTTACCCAAGTGGTCTGTTATAGTTCAACTCAGTAGTAAGTCAGCTCTGGTCTGTATGATGGAGTTAAGTGGTTATACAGTATTCCTTAAATATGATCAAATTATGAGTGAAATGTCATTGAAGGATTTACCCCAATTGGTAATCAGTAAGTAATTAAACGGGGAGTAAATTATGTATTAAGGACTCCTTCCACTGCTACATTAGCCTCCTCTGGTGGTTTTCATTGAGGCAAGGAGTGAATAGCCCCATTGACATTGACAGGCAGGTCCCCAGTGCATCATTTGAAGAAAATTATGCTATGATATTGATAGAGAGCAATTATGATGGTACTGTAATTGAATTTTCCTTGGTAGAGTCCCTGAAGATTTCTCCAACTGGTCATGAAACCTTGACAGTGGAAGGTGGATAGGACATTAAATTACCATGTGAGATTAAAGGTGTTCCTACACCCAGAGTCAAATGGCAGAAAGAGAGACATCTTATTACCACTAGTGATGACTTGACGTGAAGGATAGTTTGTTTGGTTACTTGTCTAAGGTTTATTTGAGTTAGGTGACACAAACAATACTTTAATAACATTCTGATAATATGTTCAACTCTCTTTTATATCATATTTCATGTTTCTATGCTCTCCAGCCAAGAGGATGATAATTATGGGCTTGGGCAATAGATAGAAAAATAGTTAATATTAAGCTTAAAGGTTTAGTGTTATTGTTTACCCCTGGTTTGATCATTGTGAACCCAATGGTCCACATACCATGCTAAGTTCCATGGCTACACAACATTAAGAAGGGGGGGGGAATAGGGAGACAAGCTTGGGGTGGGTAGAAAGCCTGTCCCCTATTCCTGCACCCCCCTACCCCCCCCAACCAAAGCCTGTCCCCCTACTCCCACACCCCCCAACCCCCCCCCAAGCCTGTCCCCCTACTCCTGCACCCCCCAAGCCTGTCCCCTACTCCCGCACCCCCCAACCCCCCCCCCAAGCCTGTCCCCTATTCCTGCACCCCCCAAACCCCTTCCCAAGCCTATCCCCCTACTCCCGCACCCCCCAACCCCCCCCCCCAAGCCTGTCCCCCTATTCCTGCACCCCCTTAAGATATAATTTTATGTTTGTTATTGAGTACAAGATATATTGTTTGAGAGAAAAATAATGATGTGAGTGAATGAGCATAGATCAGAGCCTGGCTATTTGTTCCTGTATGTGATCCATCCAGACACAGTAGTACAATACACCTGTACTACTACCACCAACACCTTCAATGTACAGTTGGCGGCAAATGTCCTGTCGCTACATCTGCAAAGTCATAAAGTAAGTATGGAAATATAATCTTCATGGGCTTGTAAAATAAAAAAACCCAGAGAAGTATATTAATTTGCCCCCTGGATATCGTATTTCTGTTTGGTGAATGTGTTTATTAGATGATTAACCTTGATGTTATCTAGGAAGACATGCTGAGTGAGGCGAAACCACTTTTGCTGCCGACTACACATGTCAATTACGAGTTATTTCACCCAGATTATAGTAATGATAGACTAATTAAGATATATGAGTGTTCCCTTATCTCAGATGCCCTTACTACGGTCAATTCAATGATTTATAATAGTGAGAAATCCACACCACCGTCGCGGTATTCAAGAATATTTGTGTTCTATAAATTGATGTTATTTTGTTTATTATAATTATGTGAAGTAAATGTTCATAATTATCATCTATATATCAATAATAATAATAATATAAGTGGTGGTGGTAGAGAAGTGTTGCCAGGTGCATGGAAATTTCTCTGTTTTAGGGAATTTTGATATCCACACAGGGAAATTTTATAAAGATTTTTCAGGAGTAACGGAAATTTCTCTATTTTAGAAAATTTTGACATCCACACACGGAAATTATGTAAAGATTTTTCCAAGAGTAGGCCTAAACAGCAGGAACATTTCTATTTTAGGGAATTTGGAAGTTCACACGGGGAAATTATATAAAAAAAATTTTAAGAGTAAACACTATAAATTTGTACCAGTCAATGTTCAAGATTAAAGAGGGAATTATTGAGGGAAAAAAAAGGGAAATTCTGATATTTAATTAAAGTTGGGGAAATTTCATCAAGCACTGACAACTGACAAGCAGGTCTGGCAACACTGCTTATCTTCCTTTTGTAAACATCACTTAGCATGCCGGTGAGTTATAACAGACGAATTTATTAGTGGTATTCAAGTTTAAGTTTAAGTTTTAGGGTCCCGCAGCTTTATCAGTTTTGAATAGAGGATGACATCCATTACCTTCACAACAATACCAACTACCTCATAATACAATAATGGTAAGTGTATGAAGTGAAGGGAGAGTTTACCCTGTAGTGAAGTGGTAGGGATAAACCAGTTTTGGTTATCAAGCCTTACTATGGATGTAAACATGACTGTAACCCTTTGTCGTGTTTTGGTTGTCCAAGTGACACCAAGCTCACTTGGTTTTCACCAAGCGAGTTTGCCCTGTACTGTTTTTGTGGTTCACTTGGATACGAAGCCGTGCCATGCAGTAGCCGTTAAAACCAAGCCGTCTTGGTATCCAAAGCAACCCCTGCTTGGTAACAGTGTTGGTGCTGCTTGGTAGTCACCTGACAACAACAATATGGACCACAGATAATTGATATTGGCTTAATTAGTACATGTAACTTGCAATCAGTGCCAAATAAACAAAAATAATGATGTAATAAGATGTTGTAGTATTATTTAAGGAGGTATTGGCTGCTTGGATAATTTTTGTACATATTATTATGGAAGACAAGATTTAAAGGATTATTTATAAGTAATCAAACTTGCAATTTTTTACTAGTAGCCTACTTACAATTTTCTACCAGTGCTTACACTGCTGCAGAGGTCTTAATGTAAATAATATTTATTATTAAAGAAAAATGTGGTTACTCAGTTAAATGATTCTTTACCTAAACATGGATGAAATTTCAACATTTGAGGATTGGTATAATGGCCATCAAGTTTTCAGGTAAATATTGAATGAATTACCATTATTGCGTACGGTTTTACTACCTTCATTACCCACTTATTTAGAACATTCTAAGACTATTTTCTTCTATGGCATTTCCTCTGCAAATGCCCCATTTCCAAGATTGGGCATATTCAAATGGGGCATTTTGAAATTAGCCTGACCTTACCTGACCTAACCTAACCTAACCTAACCTAGACCACATCAGACTACCGGGACCTAACCTGGGCAAACTACCGGAACCTAACATGGGCAAACTACCGGGAAATAATCGTGATAAAGTACAATAAATAACTGGGGCAAAATACTGGGACCCAACCGGATCTGGCAACACTGCTGCAAAACGGTAATTCTTTCAATAAATACCAGTTTTCATTAATAATTAAGAGTGTCCAATTTTTGTTGTTTTTTTCCCTCCACCTAAACTGGAGATATGAGGCTGTTGGGTACCTACATTATAATTGTGATGATTTTATTTGGAGATGAGTTGGCCTTCTCTGTGGTTATTTTAAATGTTACCAAAGTGTATTCCTAATATTAACCCTTTTATTGCTTTCCTATGATATCACCATTCCGTCAAATGATAATTTTTGGGCTATTATTTTGGTTGGGCACCTTGGGCAAGACAATTGTTTGGCTCCACGTATCTGGTCTGTTTTTGTTGTCAGATAGTGCTGTGCTTCAAGCCCGCTTGGCACCCCAAGCCGACGCTTGGACAACAATAAAACAACACTTGTAGTGCCACAAGGAGATGTGGGGGGCTGCTCCCTCCTCCAACAGGGATTGGGGGGGTTGTGATGTGGAGTGTGTGGTGGGGGTGGGGGGGATCTACGGTTTGGCATTTTGTTTGGGAGGGTGTGTGATGTGACAAGGCTACCTCCAGTGTGGAGAGGAAGGCCTCGTATATGTGTGTATGTGTGTGTTTTCATCTTGGCAACAACAGTCAAACAATGTGGTGATTTCAGTACAAGAATATTATTATGGTAATGATGTGTGTGTGTGTTCAAAGGATAGTGATAAATGTATTTTCATCTTATATTGAGAGCCTACTAGAGAGAGTAAGTAAGTAAGTAAGTAAATATTTATTGGTTATTTCATACCAAGCTATATTAATATTAAATTTATCTTCAAGACAGGAAAATATGAGTAATGGTAGATGGTTTTTACTCTCATCATTTTCACTCAATAAATTCTGCTGGCATTAAATATTGCAAGATATCAATTTTGGCCCCAACTTTATTCCATATCAATGATCTTGTGTCTATGTACAGTCACGGACAATAATAATCATCCACATATAGGTAACTCAAACAAATTGCTATCTAAAGTTTTCATGTTTTGTTATTATGTATTTGTTGTTGTTGTTGTTTTGACTAGTCAGTAATTACTGCTTTTAGTGAAATAGAAGATGGTAATTAACCTATTTATTAGAACCAGAGGGAAGCTGTCAAACATTTACACGAGTCACCCCAATGTGGATGAATATTATTGTCTGTGACTGTACAACATAATATGTGTTAGGGGGACAGGCTTTGGTGGGGTGTGGGAGTGGGGGGACAGGCTTGGGGGGGGGGGTTAAGGGGGTGCGGGAATAGGGGACAGGCTTTATACCCACCCGAACCCTGTCCCCCTATTCCCGCACCCCCCTAAACCCCCCCCAAGCCTGTCCCCCTACTCCCGCACCCCCCTAAAGCCTGTCCCCCTACTCCCGCACTCCTCCACCCATTATATATATTATATTGTTACTTATTATTTCTTGAGTTAGTCAGGAGACATGGGCTTTCTCTTACCACTCTCATTTGTGTTCACAGAAAGCCAACCCACCCTCTAAGAACACTTGCTATAGTTATTGTTAATTGGATATCTTTGTACCATTACTATTTGGTGTGTTACAACACTTGTACTAAGGGTTCAAGTGCTTGGAAGGTTGTGCTGGTTGAACATGGAGTAATACAGTTATGTTCTGTTCAAGTGCTTGGGAGGTTGTGCTGGTTGAACATGGAGTAATACAGTTGTGTTCTGTTCAAGTGCTTGGAAGGTTGTGCTGGTTCAACATGGAGTAATACAGTTATGTTCTGTTCAAGTGCTTGGAAGGTTGTGCTGGTTGAACATGGAGTAATACAGTTATGTTCTGTTCAAGTGCTTGGAAGGTTGTGCTGGTTCAACATGGAGTAATACAGTTATGTTCTTCTTTTTGTCAAGTTTTTCCTCAAACCTTTGGTATGATTAATTAAAGACCCTGTGATGGTTTTTGAGACTTGGTTGGTGTCTTGTGATTCCTCCTGACTATGCCACCAGACAAGCTCCTTCCTTCCACATAGATAGTGTTTCCTGATAATATTTGAAGGACTCATTTACCTCCAATTTTCTGACTACATCACAGGGTCCCTTAATTAAAGGCTACACCACCTGGATAAAATATTGAGGGGTCCTTGGACAGTGGACTACCAACACATCCTTCCTTACCTTTACAGCCACACTGCCACCTAGTTATTGCACACAATATTTTCAAGTAACACACTTTCTGTCTGATGCATAATGATTGTCTGGTAGCAAAAAGTGTCTGTTAAATCTGAAATCCATTAATTGGGGGGCCATTAAATCAAGGGTCGAGTGTATTAGGAAAATACCATATATTTCAAGTGAACAGTGTTTTTTTCTGACACCTAGCAAATGATAGCTAGGGCTAGGAAAAGGAAAGTCATACAGAGTATATACATAATGATATATGATATTGGAGCCATGAGAGGTACACAAGTTATGTGAATTGATACAATAGCCTGGGGATGTTCTTTTGTTATGTGTTGTACTCTGTGTTAGGAGGGAACAGTACAGTTGTGGTCAATAATAATCATCCACATATGGGAATCTCAAACAATTTACTGCCTTTTTTTGTTATTTTTATCATACAATAGTTTTATCTTGATTAACATATGTGAATACATTTTTTATCTCAATTTCATGTAGTTGACTTATGGCTGTGTGTCACCCCCAGGTCACCCCCAGGTCACCCCCCAGGTCACCCCCAGGTCACCCCCCAGGTCACCCCCCAGGTCACCCCCAGGTCAGGAGGAAGTGCAGCAGACATTGGTGAAGACAGTGTAGGACTTGGAGTTCTATGTTTGGGGCATTTTGTTTGGGAGGGTGTGTGACATGACAAGAGGAAGGCCTGGTGTGTGTATGAGTATGTATGTGTGTGTGTATGTATGTATATGTATGTGTGTATGTATATGTGTGTGTGTGTATGTATGTATATGTATGTGTGTATGTAGGCCTCGTATATGTATGTGTGTGTATGTATGTATATTATTATGTGTTTGGGAGGGTGTGTGACGTGACGGGGGCTACCTCCAGCGTGGAGATGAAGGCCTCGTATATGTATGTACAGTCGTGGTCAATAATAATCATCCACATGGGAATCTCAAACAATTTACTGTCTAATGTTTTCACGTTCACGTATATGATTTTATTATTTTGAATAGTGTGTAGCTGCTTTTAATAAATTAAAAGATGGTAGTTAACGTGTGTGTGTGTGTGTGTTATTGTTTTAAGTAGTGTGTAGCTGCTTGTATTAAATTAAAAGATGGTAGTTAACCTGTGTGTGTGTGTGTGTGTGTGTTGTTGTTTTAAGTATTGTGTAGCTGCTTTTAATAAATTAAAAGATGGTAGTTAACGTGTGTGTGTGTGTTATTGTTTTAAGTAGTGTGTAGCTGCTTATGTGTGTATGTATGTGTGTATTTATATGTGTGTGTGTGTGTATGTATGTATATGTATGTGTATGTATATGTGTGTGTGTATGTGTATGTATATATGTATCTGTATGTATGTATATGTATGTAGGCCTCGTATATGTATGTGTGTGTATGTATGTATATTATTATGTGTTTGGGGGGGGGGGTGACGTGACGGGGGGCTACCTCCAGTGTGGAGATGAAGGCCTCGTATATGTATGTACAGCCGGCTCCACTGCCGCGAGGGCCACTGCAGTGTTGTCAACACTCCCTCTCCGAGGCTTAAACCACAAAGTTCGGTCCGAGACACACATCTGAAGCACTCACTAGTGAGAGAGAAGGTAATGATGGTTGGCAGGCTTGTATGCTGAGTGAAACGAATGACAATGAAATAATAATCTTTATGTGAGCAATTTTGTTTTTAGGTGGATGCAACAATAGGCACCAAATGATTCCTGATATATTATTTTGCTATATTTCATAGTGCGGAATATTACATTGTAATGCTTGTAAAGGTTTTGATTAACTATTAAGATGCACCTGTGGCTAGTGTATGGATGTTCTGATAATATTAACATATTAAGTAGGAGAGCCCTTTTCCTTGCTCCGGGGTAAAACTCAGCACTCTGACATTTGGGAGCAACAACCTCTACCTTACTGACCTCGCTGATACTTGAGGAACAATTACATAAGAATTGAGAATATTAGATAATCCAAGCATCGGCACCATGAACTAATTATTACTTCAAATAAAACCGGGAAAGTAAATCCTATTTGCTGGCTGTAATATATTTGCATTGCAAGGACGAAAACTGAAGTTTGGTGGTAAAACTAAAATTGCAGGTTTAACAGGTGTAATACATTTTTTTTTCCCAGGAACTGGAAATAACCTTGTAGACGAGGCTGGTGCAATTCTTGTGCAGGGTGCAGATGAACATCCCTTGGCTTCCACCTCCATCTTATCTCTACCCTACTCTTCCCTTTCCTTTACCACTTAGTCTCCATATAATTGGTCTTGGGGCTGTATTTAATAAGACAGATATGTTTTAGTGTAGGTTGTTCTCCTTGTCATCATTTATGCTTTCCGGTCCCGTCTTCTATTTATTAAATGAATGTCACTTGTTTACTAAACAGTCACGTTAGACCTCATTCACTCGAACTGACACTTGGCCACACACAGACAAAAGCGATCATTTTGCCAGTCCTCCTCTCGCTCGCCTGCATCTGCCTGCATCTGATCCGTATCTGAGTTGAAAAATGTCTGTGTTTTCACTGATCACTCGCCCAGGCGTGAACCGCGAACTTTGATACAAGAGAAACGTCTGAAGCATTTACTAGTCTCGTCGAGTCGATGCCCGACTGGCTGCAGGTCTTTGTGAAGGAGGGAGTCTGGGCGCGATTCTGATTACATTGCATTCAATAGTAAACAAATAATTAATACTCATGTAAGCTTAAGGGTAACAACCGTAAAGTTATGTATGTTCTTATCACAGTATTTGCCTCGCATTTCTGCAAGGCAATAACGAGGAATAACTTAAGCCGTAAAACGATAAATACCAGTAATTACCCAGATAGATGTGCTACATGTTATTAATTTTAGTACTGAATTCTCTAAAGGAATGTGCCACCTGCCATACATTGGGTTCCTGCATGAAGAGGGCTTGGGTATTCAGTTTCCGCCCTTGCAATGTGAATATATAACAGCCAATATATAGGATTTACTTATCCCGATTTATTTGAGGTAATCATTAAAGGGACCAGATGATGGATAGTTCATGGTGCCGTCACCGTGCCGATGCTTGGATTATCTAATATTCTCAATTCTTATGTAATTGTTCCTCAAGTGTCAGCAAAGTCAGAAAGGTAGAGGTTGTTGCTCCCAAATGTCAGAGTGCTGAGTTTTACCCCGGAGCAAGGAAAAGGGCTCTCCTACTTAATATGTCAATATTATCAGAACATCCATACACTAGCCACAGGTGCATCTTAATAGTTAATCAAAACCTGATTTATCGAGCATTACAATGTAATATTAGGCACTATGAAATATAGCAAAATAATACATCAGGAATCATTTGGTGCCTATTGTTGCATCCACCTAAAAACAAAATTGCTCACATAAAGATTATTATTTCATTGTCATTCGTTTCACTCAGCATACAAGCCTGCCAACCATCATTACCTTCTCTCTCACTAGTGAGTGCTTCAGATGTGTGTCTCGGACCGAACTTTGTGGTTCAAGCCTCGGAGAGGGAGTGTTGACAACACTGCAGTGGCCCTCGCGGCAGTGGAGCCGGCTGTATGTACAGTCGTGGTCAATAATAATCATCCACATGGGAATCTCAAACAATTTACTGTCTAATGTTTTCATGTTCACGTATATGATTTTATTATTTTGAATAGTGTGTAGCTGCTTTTAATAAATTAAAAGATGGTAGTTAACGTGTGTGTGTGTGTGTGTTATTGTTTTAAGTATTGTGTAGCTGCTTGTATTAAATTAAAAGATGGTAGTTAACATGTGTGTGTGTGTTATTGTTTTAAGTAGTGTGTAGCTGCTTGTATTAAATTAAAAGATGGTAGTTAACATGTGTGTGTGTGTGTGTGTGTTATTGTTTTAAGTATTGTGTAGCTGCTTTTAATAAATTAAAAGATGGTAGTTAACGTGTGTGTGTGTTTGTTATTGTTTTAAGTAGTGTGTAGCTGCTTGTATTAAATTAAAAGATGGTAGTTAACCTGTGTGTGTGTGTGTGTTATTGTTTTAAGTATTGTGTAGCTGCTTGTATTAAATTAAAAGATGGTAGTTAACCTATTTTTTGGAAAGTTTATCATCTAAGGAACAGAGGGAAGCTGTCTAACTCTTATATATGGTGCTCCTATATGGATGATTATATTTGACACCGACTGTATGTATGTTTTTTACCAATATCTTTTGTTTTGGGAAACATTTCAATAATATTATCTGGGATGCCTGTATATATATAGGGTCCATTCCACAGTGGTTGGTATTGGTTTGTAAGCACGCAAACGAAAGAATGTTAGCCGTGTAAATGACTTCTGGGTGAATTATTTAATGAATTTGGTGAGTAAACTATACAGTGATTATTATTATTATTATTATTGTCATCTAACTGTTGGATAGATTTTGTGAATGTAGATACTCACCTTTTGGAAAATAATGAAGCTTTATAAGTGTGGTTGGTTGGGAAGCTAACAAACCAATACCACTGTGGAATCAACCCTTATTGATAATACTGTATTGGAAAAAATGCTTATTGTTCAAAAATTTTGCAACAAATTTAATAATACTTCATGGTTAAGCAGAAATAATATTCTGTGTTATTATTATAAAGTTGAATAATTTCCTTTAAATTAATTAGGTTGTATTTTGTTACAGATTTGTGGAGTGCAGTTGTACAAGAGACTTAACAACCTTCATTATTCACTGTGTTCATCCTTACATCAACTACTACTACTACTAGTTAATGTGAGTGTTTTATGAAGTTACTGTGTGTGTGTGTGTGTGATGTTTCTCTCTTCACACACACACACAGGTAATATAACAACAGTAACATATTGTGTGTGTGTGTGATATTTCTCTCTGCACACACACACACACAAAATGTTAATGTCGTTATAAAAACTGTGTATGTGTATTTGTCACACACACAATGTTATATCTGTGTGTGTGTGTGTGTGTTTTTGTTTTGTCACACACACACACACACACACACAGTATTATAATAACACTATGGGGATAATACACTTTTGGTAAATTGGAGCATCTTGATTCCTCCAAATTATGTCAGGAAACAGAACCACATGAACAAAAATAATGGTGTTCTGTTGTTGCTTGGAAAAATAGTTTGGAGGAATCATTTGCTCCAGATTTATATTGGAGTGTCTTGATTCCTCCAAAGTATGCCAGGAAACAACAGGACCATGTGTGTGTGTGTGTGTGTATTATTCCTCGGTCTGTGTGTGTGTGTGTCTGTGTATTATTCCTCTGTCTGTGTGTGTGTGTGTGTGTGTATTATTCCTCTGTCTGTGTGTGTGTATTA
Source organism: Petrolisthes cinctipes (assembly GCA_033782935.1). NCBI lineage: Eukaryota > Metazoa > Arthropoda > Malacostraca > Decapoda > Porcellanidae > Petrolisthes > Petrolisthes cinctipes. The sequence continues at coordinate 156,289 of JAWQEG010002754.1, forward strand.
TTCCTCGGTCTGTGTGTGTGTGTATGTATTATTCCTCTGTGTGTGTGTGTGTTCTGTTGTTGCTTGGAATAGTTTGGAGGAATCAATAGGCGAGCCCACACTTTAAGGCGAGTTGCCAAACGGCATTTTGATGGCGATTTCTAGGCTGGAAAAAATGTCCTATGTCGGGCAAAGTTATATTGGGCTTCCTATTGTGGAACGACTTATTATAACTTATTCAATATTTTTTACATATTTTTAACTTATCTTGGACTTATTTTCATACGAATACAGCCTTGAATAAAAATATATCTCCTATTATTTCAGAAGAGGCTTTTTAGTCCGCTTATATGCAAAGATAACAAAATTAGAATGATATACAAACTTATACAGGCCTTTTATAATTATATTTTACATTTTACGTCGTCAATGATAGTAACAGTACTAAATCACAATAAGATGTTGATAATATATTGGTGTCTCCGTACGATACGTTCTCTGCTGCTGCAGCAACCAGTGTGCGATCCCCGCAGTATCCACACATTCAGTTAGCCTTGCTCTCACCTCTTCATGCGTCTGGCAGCGCAAGGTATGCATATTTCTAATGCTAATAAATGTGAAAATATGGCATTTCAACATTTTCCGCTTCATGGTATGGGTCATGCTAAATACAATTGTTAATATTTGTAGACTGTTATACTCATGCAGTTCGTGAAAGCCGCTTAATGCACACATTTCGACTTTTACTATTTACTAATTTATATGAAAAATATAGTATATTCAGCATATATTATGCGAAAACACAAAAGTATGTATTTTTTCATACATCTAAGTTAAAGGTCGTGAACTAGAACGCTAATTTTCTAGTGTAAAATAAGGTATGAAATTTAACTAAGTTACCCATGTCCAGCACTTAAAAAGTCGCAGATAAAAAATAGACCACCATCTGGCAACATCACTCAAAGTGTGGGCTCGCCTATTGCTCCACATTTACCACCAACACTGTACTGTCACCTTAAGTTATATTTGAACCTTTAAGCTCCTTCCACACGAGGCAAAAAAACTTCGGGCAGACACTGTTACCAATATTGTGGGTGTGTGGGTGGTGGGCACAAGTGGTAAATAGCTGCCAGAGACCGTTTGATCTGGTAACACTGGTAAAAAGGGAGAGAATTTCACTGGGTTTTGCGTCTGTTTGCCTCGTGTGGATTATAACTTTACAGGTATAAAATTATCACTGATATTATAATATTTGTCTGTGTATGTGTGTGGGTGTGAGTGAGTGATATCTCTCTCACACACACAGTATTATAATATAATAATAATAAAAATAATAATAATAATGTAATTTTAAAATAAATAATTCAATTGTATATTGTTACAGATTTGATGTGAAGTGGAGTTGTACAAGAGAATCAACAACTACTACCACTACCACAACTATACAAGCATCTATAGTTACTGTGAGTGTTTTATGAAATTACTGTGTGTGTATTTGTCACACACACACACAAAATATGTTGTTGTTATAAAATTATCACTGATGATGATATAATATTTGTCTGTGTGTGTGTGTGTGAGAGAGAGAGTGAGTGATATCTCTCTCACACACAGACAGACAATATTATAACATCAATAATTTTTACTTAAACCCTACATTCTTTTATGTATGTAATTATTACTGGTGTTATTATAATATTTGTTTGTGTGTGTGAGATATTTCTCACACACACACAAATATTATAATAACATCAATAATTTTTAATTGAACCCTACACCCTTACAGGTATAAATTAATTAATTTATGTACCTGCTGGAATGATAATTATGTTAATTAATACTATAGAGGTTTCTTAATAAAGAATATTAATTAATAATGTATTTAATTTTTATTTCCTGTTATTATACACTATATTATATTAGAGGTTTTGTTCTTGTGTGTTGTTGTTCTCTTCTTCTCTTGTAGTGTTCTCTTATTCTTCTCCTCTATCTCGTGTTCTCTCCTTTTCTCTTGTGTTCTCCTCGTCTCTTCTTAATACACACCTGTAAAGTAGAGAGATTAATTAGTGTTAACACAGAGTACAATATATTGCTACATACAGTCGGCCTCACCAATTCCTATACACCACTGTCAAAATTTTGTAAAACATTAATTTCCAAACACCAAAATTATCTGCTCCCTATTCCCACACACCCCTAACCCCCAAGCCTGTCCCCCTACTCCAGCACCCCCCAATCCTGTCCCCTACTCCCGCACCCCCCTAAACCCCCCCCCCCCCAAGCCTGTCCTTTTGTAAAACATTAATTTCCAAAAACACCAAAATTATCTAGTAATAATATTGGACTACTATTTGAATAAGTCTAGTAGAATTTATTTATTACCAATGCTCTGTGTATGAATTCCTAAGGGCGACTGTACATACATACATACATACAAACTGTATATTATATAAATCATACAGGGCAATTAGGTTGATCTTAAGGGGAGATTTTCTTATTGGAAAATTGGAATAATAATAATAAAAATAAAAATAATAATATAATAATAATAACCTAACTCTACCAGAAAACAGACACCTTCAATGGTACTACTAATAATTTAGGGATGTGTTTCATGGCATAGTTTGGAGGAATCAGTAGTACTCAATAATAATAAAAATAATAATAATATTCTCTTAAGTGAATTCCAAACAACAGAACACCATTATTTTTGTTCATCTGGTCCTGTTTCCTGGCATACTTTGGAGGAATCACAGACCTTCCAATTCACCAACAAATTAATTTTCCCTTAAACTAAGATAGCCATATAGAAAGTGATTTGTACAGTCATGGATAATAGTGTTGGACCACCAGGGTACAAGGAGTATTGGACACCAACTGAACAGAGTTAGAAAAAGTGAGTATTCTAAATCCTTCCCTTCCTCCTTCCTTGTCTTCCTCACTGTCTCTCTCTTCTTCCATCCCTCCTTCCCATTCTCAACGTTGAGAATAGTTTGGAAAATTCACTTGTTGGAACTGTGTCTAGTTGCTGTCCAACCAACACTCCTTGTACCCTGGTGCACCACTATCACCCATAGCTATACAGTCAGAGGCAAATGTGAACCTGTAATTTATCACCAACAAGTACAGTCTGTGTCAATAATAATCATCCACATATGGGAATCTCAAACAATTTACTGTGTAATGTTTTCACGTTCACATATGATATTATTGTTTTAAGTAGTGTGTAGCTGCTTGTATTAAATTAAAAGATGGTAGTTAACCTATTTATTGGAAAGTTTATCATCTAAGGAACAGAGGGAAGCTGTCAAACTCTTACGTGAGTTACCCCTATATGGATGATTATATTTGACACTGACTGTATGTATGGTTGTTTGTTGTTGATAGTAACAGACTGTATGTGAAGTTTATATTAAGGTGACAGAACTTTGTTGGTAGTAAATGTGGACCAACTGACTCCCTCCAACCAAACTATTACAAGCAACAACAATGTAATTCCATAAACACTTACAATTGTTGTTGTTGTTGTTGATGTTGTTGTAGTTCCTCAAGCTGTCTGGCCAAGCACCCCAGAGCTCCTATAGTAAATGCTGCTGCTGTTGTTGTTGTTGTTGTTGTTGATGGAAGGAAGAAAACAGTGGACAACAAACAAACAATGAAGGTTCCTCAGTCTCTTGTTACAACTCCACAACTCTGTAACAACAAATTACAACCTATTTAATTTATGGATATGGAAAGATAAGTGAAGCAATTAATAATAATAATAATAATAACAACAACAACAACAACAATAATAATAATAATAAAAGTAATAATGGGAATACAGGGACAGACTTGGGGGGGGTTAGGAGGGGACAGGCTTGGGGGAGGTTTAGGGGGACAGGCTTGGGGTGCTGGAGTAGGGGGACAGGCTTGGGGGGGTGCGGGAGTAGGGGGACAGGCTTGGGGTGTGTCTATGGAATCATTGTACTCATACCAACACCATCAATGTACAGCCACAATCAAATAACCACCGACACCTTCCTTCCATCCTGATATTAAATCAGTATCATATCAAAATATAATCATACAACAACACCTTACGTCAACTCAACCCCCTCAATTATTATTATGAGGTGCTGTAAAATTATACACGTGTTGTTCTTTATTACCAAGATATTTACTACGATGGAAGGAAAATGTTGGTGGATATTTGATTGTGGCTGTACTTTCTTGTCTAAGACTGTAAAACCTACCATGCTTCAAACTTCAAGGGGAAAGGATGGAGAAACAACTATAGACTAATTAAGGTTTGTATGCAAAATAAATTAAATACAAAAAAAAGGCAGGGAGGAAGGAAGGTTTAGCATTGACCATTTAAGGTGAGATTCTCTTGTTGGTTAATTGGAAGGTGTGTGATTATTATTATTATTATTATTATTATTATTATTATTATTATTATTATTATTATTATTATTATTATCATTGTTATTATTATTATTATTATCATTGTTATTATTATCATTGTTATTATTATTATTATTATTATTATCATTATTATTATTATTATTATCATTACTATTATTATTATTACTATTATTATTATTATTATTATTATTATATTATTATTATTATGGAGTGCTACTGATTCCTCCTAACTTTACCAGAAAACACACTCTCTCAATGGTACTAATAATTAAGGGATGTGTTTGGTGGCATAGTTTGGAGGAATCAGTAGCACTCAATAATAATAATAATAATAATAATAATAATAATAATAATAATAATAATAATGATAATAATAATAATGATAATAATAATAATAATAATAATAATAATAATAATCACACACCTTCCATTTCACCAACAAAATAATATCACCTTAAGTTGGAAGTACGGTGTTGGTAAATCTGGAGTAAATTATTCCTCCAAACTTGGGAGCAAATAATTCCTCTAAATATTGCCACAAAACACACAAACATATATGAAGGGAGGTTGTTTCATGTCATGGTTAGGAGGAATCAGAAGCATCCAAACACACACACACACACACACACACACACACACACACACACACACACACACACACACACACACACACATTCTCTCTCTCCCTCTCACACACACACACACACCTATATGGAAGGAGCTGGTTTCAAGTCATGGGTAGGAGGAATCAGAAGCCTCCAAACACACACACACACACACATGGAGGTATAAAGGGTGGAGAGGCCCATAGCCGCGCGGATTTGAAGCAACAGAACTGTCAGTCAGCCATATTGATGTGGGCTAAGGGAGCGTTTGCCTGGTATAATCCTATAGAAGTATTTTGTTATTTCCTGTGGTAAGAATAGGTGCAAACTGGTTATTTCCCTACAAAATATTTTCCCAAGGCTACTTTTTTCTACTAAGTACTTTCCTAAGTGGAAATAATCTGGTATGACATGATTATTCACTGAAAAAAAAAAAAGACTCTTAGGGTCGATTCCACAGTGGTATTGGTTTGTTAAAGGGGTACCACACTTGGTACACAAACGCGGATTTAGATGCAATTTACCTACCAGATGGTCAGGATACGGTGACCGGTGACCACACAGAGCTATCACGCTGGCCCCGTTGCGTGGTTTGTGTATGAGGAATGCTTGGTTGTAAACATTGATGACTGTGACCGCGTGACGGGCAAACTGCAAAATATCGACATTGCATTTATTATACCCAGTGTTTATATTTGATTTATTCTAAATATTTATATAACTATATTTTTTTCGATGATTATTCAACTCGTTTACTTTGAAATGATTAATTATAATAAATTTGGTTAGTGAACTGGTTCTCGTTTGTAGACCTGGTATGGATAGAAATGGATACCTGCTTTGGTACGCATTTGTGGTCACCGTTCCACGCTCGCCTACCATCTGGTACGTACCAAGTGTGATATCCCCTTTAGCTTCCCAACCAACCACACTTGTAAGGCTTCATTATTTTCCAAATGGTGAGCATTTTTATTCACAAAATCTATCCAACAGTTAGATAATGATGATCACTGCATAGTTTAATCACCAAATTCATTAAATAATTCACCCATAAGTCATTTACACGGCTAACATTCTTTCGTTTGCGTGCTTACAAACCAATACCAACCACTGTGGAATGGACCCGTAGTATGCAGATTGGTACAGTGATGAACAAACACAAATTAAACTTTGTAACAATGAAACACAAAGAAAAATATGAATTCTTATGGATACTTTCTGTGGCAACTTATGAACACCTTTTTATAACTCTAGTTTGTTTTGTGGCATAGTCAGGAGGAATCAGAAGCCTCCAAACACACACACACACACACACCTGCATGGAAGGAGTTTGTTTTGTGGCATAGTCAGGAGGAATCAGAAGCCTCCAAACATACACACACACACACCTATATGGAAGGAGTTTGTTTTGTGGAATAGTTTGGAGGAATCAGAAGCCTCCAATTTACCAACATGAGAATCTCACCTTAATTCATTAATTAATTACCGGAACCTTCCAGCAAATATTAGGAGGACTGAGAAAGTGAATGATTTCATGATCAAGCTGAAAACATTTTTGTTCTCTGGAGGACTTGACTATCAGTGAAGAATATAAGGTGTGATTCTCCATTTGGTTGATGTTTAAGTGAATTATAAAGAAATATAAGATATGTGGGTCCTGCAGAGCGCTTAGGCGGAGTGGGACCGGATAAACAAGAATCACAAGTAAGTAACCTGGACAAACTACTTGGACCTAACCTGTGTATGTCGGCTGTGCATGTAGGTACTGGTGGCTGTGTGTGTAGATGGATCAAGCTGCCACTAACATACATTCTGTAACAAAACATTTTTAAGAGGTTATTTGAATTACATCACTGCCTGTGTATTTTAGCTGCCACCCAGACATCGGCGGCTGGGATGGGGAGCCAGGGCCGGTACTTACTATTGCTAAGTGGGTGTCATAAGTCTTATATCGACCATAAACTGACTGCACACCATCATAAATCATGTCTTTGGTTGGCTTATGTCTCGCCATAAGTGCTCGTTTTCACTAAGATACCCCGGGTAGGTATTTTAAGCACTATGACCTTACTTATGTCTCAAAAATAAATGGGGTGTCTACAGAAAACAAGATTTTTTTGGCGAATTTTGTAGAAATCTACAGAAATTGTGGATTTTCTCAAGAAAAATCTACAGAAATTGTGGATTTTCTCAAGAAAAATCTACAGAAATTTAGAGGCATTAGATCCAACAACTTTAAAAAATAAGAGTTTATAATCACTGGCTCCACTCATGACAGCATTTCCTTCCCTAGTGAATGACGAGACAGTCCAAACAATAGATACTGAGTGGAGGTTGTTACAGAACACAGAACTAGGGACTGAAACAGGTATAATAACTCAGGTAAAGTTCTGGGTTGCTGTGAGGGATGTAAAGTCAGGACACAATGCACCTGTCTTCCCTAATGTATCAAATTTTATGCTGAATATATTATGCTTGCCACATTCCAGTGCAACTGTAGAACAAATATTTTCGGTATTTATTGAAAGAATTACCGTTTTATAGCAGTGTTGCCAGATCCGGCTGGGTCCCAATATTTTGCTCCAGTCATTTATTGTACTTTGTCATGATTATTTCCTGGTAGTTTGCCCAGGTTAGGTCCTGGTAGTTTGCCCAGGTTAGGCCCCGGTAGTCTGATGCGGTCTAGGTTAGGTTAGGTAAGGTCAGGCTAATTTCAAAATGCCCCATTTGAATATGCCCCCTCCTGGAAATGGGGCATTTGCGGAGGAAATGCCATAGAAGAAAATAGTCTTAGAATGGTCTAAATAAGTAGGTAACGAAGGTAGAAAAATCGTACCCAATAATGGTAATTCATTCAATATTTACCAAATACCCACCTCCCCCCTCCCCTGCCCTCGTGCCAGACACCCCCTGCCCTCGTACCAGACACCCCCTCCCCCCCTGCCCTCGTACCAGACACCCCCTCCCCCCCTGCCCTCGTACCAGACACCCCCTCCCCCCCTGCCCTCGTACCAGACACCCCCCCCTGCCCTCGTACCAGACACCCCCTCCCCCCCCCCCTCACTGCCCTCACAAGGTATCACAAGGTAAGGTATTAGTAAATAAAGAAGGTAAAAACATCTTAATAGAAAACGGGGTAAATATTGAATGAATTACCGTTATTGCGTACGGTTTTTCTACCTTCATTACCCACTATTTTAGAACATTCTAAGACTATTTTCTTCTATGGCATTTTCTCCGCAAATGCCCCATTTACAAGATAGGGCATATTCAAATGGGGCATTTTGAAATTAGCCTGACCTTACCTGACCTGACCTAACCTAACCTAGACCGCATCAGACTACCGGGACCTAACCTTGGCAAACTACCGGAACCTAACCTGGGAAAACTACCGGGAAATAATCGTGATAAAATACAATAAATGACTGGGGCAAAATACTGGGACCCAAGCCGGATCTGGCAACACTGCTGCAAAACGGTAATTCTTTCAATAAATACCGAAAACGGCAAGGGTAGATAATTAGTAATCCACACAGGTTAATAATTACCATGTGAAGTGTAATTAATTAAACCCTCAAGTCTTATTATTATTATTTCACATTAATTATTATATTCCCTTTAAACCTAATTAGCGATTATATTATATTCCCTTTAACCTAATTAGCGATTATATTATATTCCCTTTAACCTAATTAGCGATTATATTATATTCCCTTTAACCTAATTAGCGATGATATGCTGACCTTGATGGCTGTAATGACGACTGGGGACTGGAAAACACTTCAAAACAGCTGCTGGTACCATAACAACAACAACACGTGGTACAGCGGCCATCATGGAAAAAAATAAAATAAAACAAGTGACGTCTGACAAGCGTAATGACTAATTAGATGACTTTAATATATAACCAATTTCAGATAGAACTTATATTTATATTATATAGTATTATGTTGTATATTCTTCAGGTTAAATTTGGGTCGATTCCATAGTGGTTGGTATTGGTTTGTAAGCATGCAAACGAAAAAATGTTATTAGCCGTGTTAATGACTTATATGGGTGAATTATTCAATGAATTTGGTGAATAAACTATGCAGTACGTGATCGTCATTATCTAACTGTTTTAAAAGATTTTGTGAATGTGGATACTCAGCTTTTTGGAAAATAATGAAACCTTATTAATTTACAAGTGTGGTTGGTTGGGAAGCTAACAAACCAATACCACTGTGGAATCGACCCTCAGAAGACTACACCAGCATATTCAGATAAAACACAGTATATACTTATTATATAGTTTTATATCCTTCAGGTTGAAGTCATACGAAAGATTATTATACAACAAAGGGGGATTGAATAGTGGTAGTAGGACAGTTAATTTAAAGGGGGGTAATTTACTTTTGTTACATTGGAGTGCCTTGATTCCTCCAAAGTATGCCAGGAAACAGGACCAAATGAACAAAAATAATGGTGTTCTGTTGCTTGGAATAGTTTGCAGGAATCATCATTTGCTCCAGATCTACCAACACTGAACTTCCCCCCCCCCCCTTATTAATTAACCCTGGGGCCGCATGTTTTTTGAACGAAAATTCTTGTGGTTCCCATTACCTTCCTGAGTCCTGACAGTGACTGAACTTTATTGCGATGGTATGTGCATTTCCGTATCTCACTCTAATTTCGAGTAATAGGCCTTTTGGGTATCTCAGACCCCACGTTACCAATCGTGTGATGATGTCATTCATGTTAGACCACTAAACTTGATTGGATTTCTTTCACAACTTGGGGGAAAAAAAAAGAGAGCCTCCGGTTGCAGTACACCTCACGTGGATTTTTAATCTATGTGGGCAGATCTCGTCAAATCCACTAGAAATTGACCAGATCCTACAACAATCTTTATTCTAGCCCTGTGGAGGATGACTAATATTCACAGAGAATAAAGTCAGCCCCCCTGGGCAGTAGTGACTGTAGTATTGGCTCCCACTTTCACACAAGGAAGACCAAAAGCAAGAACTAAAACTGTACTGTACATTAATTCACAATAAAGAATAAAAATAAAAATTAAATTATTTATAACCCCATGACGAATCTGAAAGGTCCAAAGATCATATTCAGATTGAGCAATTAAACTGAATTCTTGAAACTCTCTGAAACACAATAGCGATAGATCCCCAAGCAGTGTCACGGGCAACTCATCAGTCTCTATAGGGGGTAATATACTTTTTGTACACTGGAGTGTATTGATTCCTCCAAAGTATGCGAGGAAATAGCAGGACCAGATGAACAAAAATAATGGTATGTTGCCTGGTAAAGTTTGGAGGAATAATTTGCTCCATATTTACCTAAAAGTGTATTACCCCCATCTACACCAAACTCAGTAACTATGCTTTTAACTCCAACCTTTCCATTCACATCACCCATCAGGATTATCCTCCTCACTATTTCAAAGCATCCTAGGCAGTCCATCAAATCACCCTAAAATGTCATCTTCCTCATCAATACCCCATTTCCCTTATTTCAAGGGGTGGGGAGGCTCTAGCACCAGTGTAGGACTCCTGACAGGCAAGGGGTCCATCTCCAAGGCTATTTGATCCTTTGGTGGGGTCATTGTTAAAAAGCGAGGTCACCAACCCTCACTCCCCTGCTGTATGGTAAGGGATACGAGGCTGACTGCACCATCACAAAAATGGTGGGCGATGGGGACGCCACTTCCCTTTGCCAATTATCCCAAAATGTTCTCATCTAATTTTTTCTCTCATTACTTTGAGTGTTATCAGGAGTAAGCCTATATGCACAAATCCATTCATGCTATACTTTCACCATTTTTCCTGTCATCCAATCTACTGTATATTTGATCTCTTCCATCTGTGGCCATCCTCTCCACTCCCCTCATCCATACCCTTTGTGACACCAAAAATGCGTACCTTCCCTTCCCTTTCTTGCTCCTCATCCACACCTGCCATTTATGCCTCATTCCATATCATCCCACAATGCACCCTCATCTATCGGCTCCACACTCCTCCAGTATAGTGCATGGGATGGGTAGGAATAACTTACACCAGAAAAATGATAGGATTTATTTCTTTTAAAATTTTTAACATGCCATCAATGGGACATTTTACAACACAGTTCACAATGCTCTGCTAGAAAATCAGTTTGGCTAGAAAAATGTGAATCTGTCTTATAGGGGCAGAGACCAAGAAGAACTGTACCTGCAGGCAAGGGAAGCATCACAGGAGACATTGCCTAAAAGCTAACCAGCATGGATTCAGCTCAGTATTCTTCAATCGTGTATGACACATAACACCTACTTACTTGTAAGTTATTGTACATGTTCAGATCTACAACTTATATACCAAACCATTCAGATGTAAGCATCCATTATTATTTATCATATCATACTGTATGTAACACAATTATACATATGACGTACACAACTGTAATATTTTTTTTTACTTGTAGTGGAGTAGCCTTAAAAATTAGTGGTACTGTACAGAGCCATACAATATTTCAATAACTTAAACACTGTGCCACCAAGACACATGTATTTAAGGTAGCAAAAAAATATACATGAAAATTGTCAACAATACCATTCCATGAAATATAAATTATGATGATGGAGCTGTGGAATATAATAAGCGCAAAATGAAGTCTTAATTCTCCTGTGTGCTTCCCTTATCCCAGTTGTAGTTGCCCAGTACTGCTCATGGACACAACCACACTTCTATTACAAGACACATCTCTGTCCATTTTTCAAGAAGCAAAACTTGCCTTCTTAACCCAGATAATTTTACATAATGTGCCCACAAGTAATACTAAAGACAGTTGAAGATGTAATTAGAATAATGTATGAAATGCCATAATCCCCCAAAACCAAATTAATATGCAATTGTCTTCCCCTAAACCTTCCCTTGACAGGATAAGCCAAGGGAGAGAAGCACTGTGCCAGTACAATACTATTCGTGAGGCTAAATCCATTGAGATAGAAGATAGGCTGAGGACAACGGTAGTAGATAATAATGATTCGGGTTTGGGGGAAGATGATATTTTATTGCGTTACTCATATATAATCTAGCCTCATTTACAGTATATGCACATATAAAATTTTGGCTTACTTATAACACTGAATGGCAAATGAAAACATTGGTCAAATATAACAAACTGAAGAAATAAATCTCTGAGAACATACTATACAACACAAGACGCCTCAAAATAACAATAACTACATTAATATCTAAACCCTTAAAATCATAAAATTTAAAACAGGAAATGCAGTTAGACAAATCTTGATTACTTCTTTATCTATGTAGAAATTTACTGTTACATTAAATACAAAACAAACATGCAACCTTCCAGCCAGTGATATAAAAACAGTTACGTGGCTTACAGGGTAAAAATAAACTATAGGTTGAAAGGATCTGACAAAAAGAAGTCCATAGAATGTCATATATTCAGATATAGATACTCCAGTACACCAAAATACAGCAAAAGGAGGAGAAATATTATGTGTTAAGAATAATATGAGTAGGAAAAAGGTGAGGTAAAAGAAGAGTGTCATAAACCATTAGACGTGAAGAAAGCTATTTCTTTCACTGTTGGAAAACTCTGCTTGAAAATTTTGCAACTCGGTTCTACAAAATTGTGTGAAATGTCAGTGCCATCATCTATACTTGTAAATTTAGCTTTCAATGATACAGGTACTGTATATGGCAGTCGCCTCTTCTACAAGACTACAAACAGGATGGGATGCCCATGAAATTTTTGACCATTTTAGAAACCATTGTCAATGCATAAATTATATCAGCAGGTTAACACCAAATATATGAACTTCAGTGTATTAAGCAACTTTTGTAACTTCAGTTTGAGCATCATAATAAAAACTAAAAAAATTACATACTGTATTCCCATTAAGAAGACAATTTTGTGTGTCAAATGAGCTGTACCTTCATAATTAGTGTATTTAGATATTATATGTTAAAATTAAGCACCATAAGTTAACTGTAGTTTTGAAAAAGATACAGGAAATTTGACTAAACTTTATAAGAGAAACAAAACTTCCCAAATTTCAAGTTGTAAAATATTCTTAATTAAGCCCCATGAAACATTGTGGGTCTTTCAAGTTATGAAATTTAGCCCATTACAATACTGTAATACTACTGTATTCATGATTATCATTAATCACTTCTGGCCTAACAGAGATATATTAAGGACCCTGTGATGTAGTCAGAAAATTGGAGGTAAATGAGTCCTTCAAATATTGCTACGAAACACCACCTATATGGAAGGAGCTTGTTTCTTGGCATAGTCAGGTGGAATCAGAAGCCTCCAATTTTCAAACATGATCACAGGGTCCTTAAGCAGAATTTTCCAAACAGCATGGATCATCTTCATAATGGTAATGATATTAAACCAATATTCCTTTTCATGTTATTTTCCCTTTCTTGAATAAAATAAGCTGAGTGACAGATTGACTGCTACCAATATGTTGTTAGTGCTAGCACCGAGGCAATAGAGAAGCCTCTATTATTTACAACAGGCAGCTTCATGTCTTTATTCAACAGCTTACATGTGTGGGAAGAATTGAAAGAAAAGTGATATGTGAATACCAGTTGACAAGGGTGAAGAATGTTTAATATTGTCCATTCAGTGTTAGGCTAATTAAGTGATGAAGAGGAGAAAAGTATAGTACACACCTTAATATTTGTAATACAACAAATCAACGTGAACTTGTACATCACCATGTACATAACAATATTTATACTACAGTATTTACATTATATTTCATACCTTTGTTAATTTTACCTTTAATAAACTTTTGTGCTGTATAAACAACAATTTGCTTCACTTAGGATTATTAAACTCTGGAAAGTGATACCAAGGGAGGCAGTCTCTTGTTAATTATATATGAAATGTTAAAAGATTTATCACTCTCCTAGTCCAGCTTACACAACTGAAATTTAATTATGCATGTAGAGCGTCATTACAAACAAACCCTTACCTATTGAATCCCATAAGGTTCACTTATATTACTGAACTTAACATCCATCATCATATTATTACAGTAGAACTTCTGTCTCACATAGTGTGAGAATTATTCTTCATCTCAATCCAGACAGCAAATCAGAAAAAATATCACTTATTGAAAATGAATAAAGAACCTGTACATCTATGCATTAGTACAGGTCTGTTAGGAGTAAAATGACAATGAATATATAACTCCCACATGCTGAGCAATGACACACCCTCTAACCAAGGTGTCACGAGTCACTTCAACTTTAGTCCCATGAATAAATATGTATGCATGTATATACTGTATACAGGTTGTCCGAAAACTATCTAGCCAATTAACATATAAATAAGTGCCTTACATAGGGTTTAGGGCTTTACTATCCTTCAAAGTATAGTACTCCATTTGAAGCCCCACACACTCACTTAACCCATCTTCCCTTCCACTTTTCAAAACAATATGCAAAGTTATCTTTCAGAATCACCATCAGCAACCTTGTTATACTCTCCTTAATCTTATCCACAGTCTGAAACCCCTTCCCTTTCAATGGTTTTTAGCTTTGGAAAGAGCAAGAAGTCGCAGGGAGCCAAACCTGAGCTGTATGGAGCCTGATACACATGGAATGCATAATGAGATGTTTGGTCAAAAATCCCTGCATGTGAAGTGAAAAATGGGCAAGCACAGCCCACAGGAGCAGCTGTTGGTTCCTACTGCATTTCTTGTTCAGTTTTTGTTTTGTTTTTGTGAAGGAGTTGGGTTGCAAAATATCGAATCACCCAGGTCTGTCAGGCCCCCAAGAGCCTAAATATGGCTCCCTGTGACTTCTGGCTTTTTTAAAAGCAAAACATTGCTGTTGAAAAGGAGAAACTTTCAGACTGTGGATAAGATTAAGAAGCAGCTCTGAGAGGAATGGTAATGGCAGTCCAAGAAAAGAACCTTGCTGACTGTTGTGAAAAGTGGAAAGGAAGAAAAGTGTGTGAGGTTCTAAGGGGATCATTTAATTCTAGGAAAGCTACACTATTAATACCAAATGGCTGGATTCTTTCCGGACAACAGCCTGTGTATAATATATATATATATATATTACCCTGACAAGTTACTTTTAACAGAGGCAATTGTCAATGACATTGGTGGGTTTCTAACCAATGTCAATTATTGTAAATACTTCAGTGCTTTATGGTTCCAAAACATATAAAAATGTGTGTTCACTCTGGTATGAATTCGAGTCTCTACTGTCAGTGACAGTTCCTCTCAAAACATCATCTTTTCCAGCTCAACTCAAGCAATATGAACACCAAAACCCACTTAAGCAGTAGTAATGACTATCATTGTGTGCTTTCTATGGTACAGATTATAGTAATTTATCCAGTATCACAGACGGAGACAACAGCAGTTAGGACTTGTATGGTACACGATGGTTCTTATTAAGCACATATTACATTTACAATAACGGTTTCCCTATTGGTGATATAATTTTCCACAGTACTGGCACTACTTCACTGTCGTCAGTAAGATCTAACATTGATTATGTCTACAACATCACACGTCTAATATGAAATTAAAATCAAATATTATAATGATACCATCTGATAAGCTTGACAGCAATAATGATATGTGATTACTTTGAAAAATCATCATTTTCACTACATTTTGTGATTAATGTTCTATTTGAATGTGAATGGCTAAGACACCTTGGGTGCAGGGTGTAATGTATTCCACTGTGTACTCTTAACAGTACTTACTTTTGAGGTCAGTCTTGAATTCTTGCCTAGATCAACTTTCTATTTGTAAAGCCATAAACCTACATGGATGACAAAAAAGTACAAATGCATGTAATTGCTCACTTCAACTAAACCAACTTTCTTTCTAACATGATAAACCTGATTTTGTGTTCCCCTGTGGAAATGACAGGGGAGGAGAGCAGCTGATTGTTACTTATGATAATGAATTCCTTTTCTTGCAGCCTTGACAATTGTTTAAAGAGGATTACATAAATATTCATGTAATGTATATTTAATAATTAATATCTAAACAAGCACATACTACTGGGTTCTGTACATTTGATATAACTTGTCAATTGTTCACAACACTGTATAATATTATGGTATCCATCATCTTCACCAAGGAGTGCCATTGTAATACCTTCCTATTTAACATAAGAATACTATTGCATAAAACTGATTAAGGTGTCACCTTCAATAATGTGTTGTCTGTCCACAGATGAACAGATTTGAAAGGAAAGTCCTCATTTATCCAACATCTCTTATCCACATTTTGTTAACATGATACTACTGTACATTGTATTATGTTTTTATTTTTTTTTTAAGATGGTACCCACAAAACCATTTCCTGTAGCCTACAACAGAGAAGGGAATTCCAGTCATTACAATGTAAGGAATCAAGGTTGACATTACTGTACTTTGTAATTCATAACAATTGTGGATGGACAACACTTCTTGATGTTTATAATTTCAGGTATACATGTACAGTCGGCAGCATAAATTCGTGTCCATCCGATGTGTTTAATAATGCTAATGTGTCTAGATAAAGTTACATTCTGAACTTTTTTTTTTTTTTATTGAATCAGAAAGAAGGAAGGAAAAATAATAACAATGAAAACAAATTCCATGAGCCTATTGGCATCCTTCATTCATATAGTGTCTGTAACAGTTGGATTTAAAAGACTGAGGATTAAAAACTGGTGGAAAGCAGTTTTGAGGAAGTGCATTCCATAACGATGTGGTTCTGGGAATAAATTCTAACAACATTAATTTACTAGTTAATTTACTATGTGAGAAATCTGCCTGTCATCTCTGCATTTCAATAGTGTTACAACATCACTAGGCTCATACACACACAGGTGCAATTGAAGCAAAATGATGCTGCCGACTGTACTTGTATAAATAAAAAGCTCACCTGTAAAGCATCATTAAATTTTATACAATAACAATAAATCAACAAACCGTCATTCACTTTACTATCGATTTTCCTGGAATGCATTTTACTGTAATAATTATTATATAATAAGAATTGCCAGTACAGTATTCCAAAATAGTTTGTGTGAATCTTTTTTACTTAATGTTAAAGTGTAGGTAAGATTATAGTACTGTACTTTGAAGATTGAAAATTACCGACTCCTCCAAATATATGATCATAATGAGCTTTGGATTTCAGGGGTTAATTCACTCTTGTTACATTGGAGTGCCTTGATTCCTCCAAAGTATACCAGGAAACATGACCAGATGAACAAACTTAATGGTGTTTTGTTGCTTGGAATAGTTTGGAGGAATCATTTGCTCCAGATTTACCAACACTGAACTTCCCCCTTATTAACTTCACATCTCTGCTACATAGTAAGACCAGCAAGAATAGTTTTCTAATTAGTTCTTGTGGCATATTATAATGTACTACAGTATCACATAAACATTTAAATATGAGCTCTAGTTATGGCCTGAGAAAGTGATAAAGGCTGATTTGTGATGCTCCAAA
Source organism: Petrolisthes cinctipes (assembly GCA_033782935.1). Classification (NCBI taxonomy): domain Eukaryota; kingdom Metazoa; phylum Arthropoda; class Malacostraca; order Decapoda; family Porcellanidae; genus Petrolisthes; species Petrolisthes cinctipes. The sequence continues at coordinate 173,767 of JAWQEG010002754.1, forward strand.
CAATATGAATATGCTAAAAAAGATATTAAATTTTGAGAGAATAAGAAGAGTTGTACCTGTATGAATACTACTAACAAAATATTTCCCTGGGATGCTCACAAACTAGATTTTTAAATAGTCTCACTCCCCCATTTTGGTCAAAATATCCGGTCAGGACAAAATATTTCAATGTTTTGATTGTTAGTACAGTATTATGTACTGTACTGGTATTAAACAACATCTGCATCATAAAAGACCTCATCCACACAATTGAGCAGTGACCGGTGAGCAAACATTGTTACCAAAACCTGGTCCAATACAAACGCTTGGTAGGAAGGTGGCAAGCACGATAGTGTGGAACTTGCCAGGAACTGCTCCACCTAGCAACACTGCTAAAGAAGCAAGAGAAATAAGCTCAGCAGACTGCTTCATTGTGTGGACGAGGTCTTATTTCATTAACTGAACAATTTGTATAATTTATGTCTTTATTTCTGTAACTACATAATAACAAAGAAGAGAGAGAAGGGGTTGAATCACTACACTCTGCAATAATTTTCCATATTCTAGTTTCATACCAATGCTTATTGTCTGCAGGGTGGTTGGTTGATACTGAACTGAATTTAGTATTTGTAATTTAAATGAACTATTATAGATATACATTACAAGACAACATAAGCTTTAAGATAAATTCTTTACTATCCATAAACTTTTAGTGGATCAACAAATGATTCCACTCTGATATTTCAAACAATTGTAAGTGAAGGTACAGGATGAGATGACCAATGGTACATCAAGCATCAGTCACATCCCATCCCTGTATCTTAGATATACGGTAGGATTATCCAAGAACAGTGAATTTTGGTACAAGACAAATATAGTAGATTGCATTAGCCTACACTTTAAATTGAAACTTTGTTAGTAATTCTCCTGCAAAATAAATACTCTATGCTCCCATTTTTAGCATTTCATTATGGCATTTTGATTACATTTAAATAAGATTGCCAAGTAGATTGTGTTGATAACGTAACATTTCACAAACTACAGTATAAGCTTAGTAACATTCTGACATGGCTGCAAGGAAAGGATAAAATGACATCTGCAAGATTAATATCTATGACAGCTTTACAAGGTAATAATTATATCATCCCTGACTGCATGCAATGTTTGCATCTCATCAACTTTTCAGCACAATGATATAACTGGTACGGTACTTTAACCTTATTCTGGCTTAAGCCAAAAATTTGTACCAGCAACTTGGAAGACTTGTGCCCAACAGGTTAATTAAAACGCATTCCAAATTTACAATTATTTTCGAAAGTACTGTACTGTAAAATTGAAAGGATGTACTGCATTATTTTGATCTTTAACCAAGAGGTTTTGATCTACATCTTGATCAAACTCATTTTTCCTATTTTGTAAGCACATAAAAATATTGAAATATTAAATTTTCTCTGCACTCTTTTTTCTAGAAGTAGGCTACTCTACATATACAATCTACTGTAGAAACAAGGACAACTATGTCCTGTTTATCTTGTTGATATCCCAATAATTAATCTTCATCAAATAAATCACTAATCATGGTACATTTCATCTACACTTGTCTGCTGAAGTCCAAGACATTTATGGAAAGTTTTAATATGGTCACATTAAGTTTGGGGTCCAGTCCTAAAAATAAATATCTAGCTCTTTGGGCTATAATGCAGTGAAGAATAGAAAACTTTTGAGAAGCAAATAAAATTTGGAAACTCGTAGCACACCAAAAAAATCACTACCGCTTTCCCAAGTACTGTATTTCAAATATATTTTTTGCAGGGGAACTGTATAAATTGTTGAATTAGCTTCACAATGCTGCCAATATATAAAGAAGTACTGTAGTAACATTAAACAAGTTGTAAACACCCAGCTGCTCTCCATTATATGGCTGGACGGGCTGAGCCAGCTTCAGAGGAAAGAACACAACCTTTAAGCTCTAGATTCCCTTTGTTGTCTACTGTACAGAAATACTGAAAAAAAATTGTTTCATTATGCCATTGCTTCTAATATTAACATCACGTTAAAGGCAGCTGTGACTACTGAGTGTGGCATTATAGGAATAAGGGGATGCATTGTACTGCACCTTCCTTTCATTGATTCTTCCCGTGATATCAAAATATGAGGAAAATGTTAAACTGCCTCTTATGTTGTAAATACTTGTAATATTTATCTTTAAAAAGTATGTATTTTTCCTCACTGAAATAAATTGCTTAGCATTAACCCTTATTCTTAGCATTAACCCAATTCAGTATGAAGGCCTGGTCCAGTAGCATCCCTTTCTTTACTATTACTATTATGAATGTTGAAGACAGAACTGAAAGTGTTGTGTTATCCCACCCTCAAGTTGTATTAAATCAAGTAAATTACTTAAAAAAGAACATACCAACTATTCACCGCAGGCAAGAACCTCTTGAGGACTAGGTGAGCGACTCCTCAGTCTGGCTCTCTGGAGATTAGGGAATGGTACAGTAAGGCAGTGAGCATGCCACTAACACTCCCTCCTCCCGCTTCCTTAACTTACACTGATCATAAATTTCAGTACAAGGTAGCTTCCAAAATAATTACATTTTCAGTTTTTCCAAAAATGCTACAACTTATTGTTCACAAATAAAGTAGGTTACAAAATGTTTCACCTAGTACTGAGTCCACAGCCGTGTGTTGTGCCAGCTGTCTGTTGGGAGTGTCAGCAGCCTGGATGTTGTGACCTGACCCACCTTGTGGAGGCCACACAGGCTGTTGTTCTGAGGCGTCTTGGTGCAATACAAAATTCGTACAAAGGTTTAAGGGTCCATGGAAGCTATTGGCCACAGTGAACCACAAGGTCTGCCCACTTCTAGGGGCAATTGGATCAGCATGCAATCCAAGCATGCACAACTTAGTAACAAAATGCTACCTAGCCAACACTAAGAAACTGAAAGCATAGGCAGCCACATATATCATGACGCCAACAGCCCATTGTGGAGTGACACATAGGTGGTGAGGAGGAGGAGGTAGGGCGAGACGCTGATCAGGACTGCAGAGTCGGGCAGCGGAGGTATATGTACCTGTACCTGTGCCAGAATCAGCACTGACAGAGCCATGTCCTCCCTCACCTCTTTGTCTTGCCTGTTGATCTTCTGAACAAGGTCAGTAAGCACAGCTTTACAAGCCTCCTGCAATATATTAAATTTGTTACTATGTATACAAAATAAAATTTTTAAAAATTAATAAAAAAACAGGATATAACTGAACCAACAATGCATAATAAATCAGTTTCCTTATCACAATGTGCACACACTCCTTTTCTCTCTCATCCTCAAGTACTCAAGTACATATGTCCACACTGTAGGCTGCTTTCATCTGACAAACATGCACATCTGTGGACAAAACATTTTATAGGTAAGCACCTATTCAGACTTTTTTCAAGATTGAGGTTTCCTAAGAAGCCCGCTCAATGTCCTCGCCTGTGAAATAAAAAAGTGAGAGAGATCCAAATCATGACCATTTCATTAGAAGGAGCATAAAACATAGTAAGGGGAAAAGAGGGATAAAGGTAAAGTGATCATGAGTTGACCTGTTGTATACAGTAATATGAAAGACTGAGAGTACCGGTTTACTCATGGCATTAGGGAGTTGGACAAAAAAGAGGAGATCAAGTAGCTCAGTGAGTGTTGCATGCTCTCCTGAGGGGAGGAAGCATACATTGAGAGAATAAATTCAGAAGATCGATATCTAGTGTAACAGTGATAGAGAGTGATGCAACTTTGCAGGGAAGTAGAGAAGAGTTAATTAATGATATGAAAGGCTATTTTGGCATTATAGTATTATTAATTCACCCTCTAGATGACCTGAATTCCCACCAGTTGGAAACCCCTGCTCTAAAGCAATATGGAACAAATCACACAGTAAAGAATGTCAGAAACACCTGGTTTCCACTATGCCAAAGCAAGACAAAAATAATGTAGTTACAGTATCTGGTAACAAATGTATCTGATGCACCAGATACAATCAGGTTGTCTTTCTCTGTTTACCACTTGCCAACAATACATGTAGAAACATCCATGTTCTTGTATAATGTATTTTTCCACTTTATTCATGAGAAATTGGTGTTCTGCTTAACCAAACACTGTACATCACTAGATCACTGCCTTCTGCCTCCAACCTGACAAAGTCGTATATTCTCATATACATAAAAAATATAAGGCATTTTTCTCAAAGTTAGGTCAGAGAAGTAGGTAATTTGATACTGTACTTCATTTACATTAAATATTGTGAGTTGCACATGGATTAAAACAAATTTTCTTTAACTTACAACCAATGCTATGATCATTTACAAATGCACACACAATACATGCATGTTGCAGTTATATTTAAAATGGTTGCCCATTTAAATTGGTTCTAAATTTTAATTGTGAAAAAAAAAAAAAAATCAGCTAATCTGACCTTCTCTTTGTGCAGCATGGCCGCCGACATGTTGTCCCGAGAGTCAGCAAACTCCTCTAGTGTAGCCTGCATGACGATGTTCTCCCCAACATGTAGCACCTCCTCCAGTCGGCACTCAGACTGTCACACACAATGCAGGTCATGAGTATCTTTCACTTCTATTGCTACTCCCACACAGTGCAGGTAAAATTGAAAGGATGTACTGCATTATATTGATCTTTAACCAAGAGGTTTTGATCTACATCTTGATCAAACTCATTTTTCCTAGTTTGTAGGCACATAAAAATATTGAAATATTAAATTTTCTCTGCATTATTTTTCTAGAAGTAGGCTAGTCTACATATACAATGTACTGTAGAAACTAGGACAACTATGTCCTGTTTATCTTGTTGATATGAGTGTCATGAGTGTCTCCCACTTTTGTTATTACTCAACATACTCTTATGACTAACTTGAAGGATATACATACATAACCCATTTGTACTAATAATCCTAACAGTGTAAATCTATTCATATGGTTACCTTCACCATCTGCCACAAATGTGTAAACCTGGAGTGGAACCACAAAAACACTAAATAAAAACCAGACACGAGCTTTGACACGTTGAAAACACATATACTGCATAGGAAGAAATATATGAAATAAAAAGCAATATGCTCTATGCTCTGTTAGTGAATATTTTAAAGTAAACATCAAATTGTCATTAACTTCCATTAACCACCAAGTCCTTACCCCATTGTTGAATAATGTGGCCTCTCGCACCAGGTCGGCCAGTTTGTTCTTGGCAACATCTACAAGGTTCATTTTAGTATAGGGCAGCATCAACCTCTCCTCCTCTTTGCTGTAGCCCAGGAACAAGTACACTCCGTAATTCATGTTGTATGTTCCTGCAATAAGTTTCACTCTGTTATCCCTCTCACAAGATTCTCCCAATCCCTGTTTTAATTCCTCAACAACTTTCTTGGAACCTAACATATTTTCAATCTTTTATTATTATCCCTGCATCCCAATGACTATCTCACAGGAATGCCTTGTACTGTAAGTCCCACATCCCTGCAACATGAATCATCCACCCTAAAGAAATAATCTTTAGATAATTATTCAATATGTTGTTTCATCATAAGTGCCATGGTACAGCACAAAGCACACTCTTTCTACCTGCAACACAGCATCCCCAACAGATACCCAACTCAACACATTATTTAACCAGCATGTGTTGTATTGCAGTATTTTACACATTTTATGGTGAAATTTCAAAGAATTACAAAAAAAAAAACCAGTTCAGCTAATTTAGCATTGGTGGATTCTCTGCTTGGTTGTGTTTGGCAAATGTATTTTTAAATAAATTAGCTCTGACACACTGATTCTCTATATCTCCTCTTCCCAGGGGATGCTTGTTTTTCTTGTATATAAATGTTTCCTAACCACACCTGATCCATGGTAACTGAAAGTAATCACTTCTACAAAGACGAAGAGTCTCACCTTGACAAGAGAAATGTGTAGTGTGTGCTAACCTTTGGGCGGTCTGACACAGATGAAGGAGCCAGAGTAACAGAAGCATTCCCCACGTGCTGCTTGGTAGGCTGGGGCAGCGTGAGTGTAAGTGGCGTACTTGGTCTCGCAGGGACTGGGCTCAATGCAACCCAGGACACTGCATGCAACTTGCTTCTCGTGATCATGACAAAGGCAGAGCGACGAACAGTCTTCCCCTTTGTTATAATACCGTCTCCCTCCACCCTCTTCTATTGTGTAATTACTGTTCAAGGTCTTCTTACAGTACTCTGCCAAGTAAGAGATGTAAAGTGGAATGCAAAAGGACTGGTGAATTCACTGGACAGGGTGATGCACAAATACAGTACTTTATTTTCCAGCGAGTGGTTTAATGTATTTGGAGATGAACTCTTATGCACCACCCAAAGTTACATTATCAATGTTCTAAAGTACTGAAATATGTCCATCCTTTTCCTATTGATTATCAGAATTTATAAAGGTGGCAGACCTTTGATTAGTGGCATACATTCCCACTAGTCCTCATTATTTTTATACAGTACTAAGCAAATGTCTCTGTCAATATTATTTTAATTATTAATGGAGTTTGATCTTAGCATTCACATATTGGTCACTCACATTGCTGAACTATTAACAATACTATACACTGTACTTATTATTTCCTCTACATGTTAATCTTAGATATTACAATTACAGTTCAACTATAATTACATCTGCACAAATTATAACAACTACAACAGCAACAGTGACAATGATAGTTGAATGTATCATAGTGCTGACTAATGCTGTTACAATCTGCTAATGTCAAATTATTCATTCAATCATTACAAGTCATTAGATACAAAAACAAAGAGTGGTGTTACACCTTTCCATCAAATGACATCAGTGATATTATATGGTTCATAGTGTGCCCATAAGCATGAAATACACGAAATTTCTGTTGTCAATTGAGGCGTCTATTTCCATAACGGGATAAACACCACCTCTGACGAAATTGAGTCAGCACTGTCTTCCCTCCCCTAGTAAACATCTACAATTTACATGGTGAAGTCCATATCCCCTTTTGGAGTTTCTAATAAGGCTTAAAATGAAGTATAAATAGAGAGACTATAATCTTTTGCACACAGATGTTAAACTTTAAACCCATTTTTCTCAAAGCTTGAGTTGTGTCGCTTATTTCGTTATGCAAATAGACGCCTCAATTGTATCGCATATTCCAAAGGATCGAGGAGGGCCACTAACTACCAATGGACTCACTTGGAGGCAGTGTGGTGATGGGGACAGCAGTAGTGGTGGTGGAGGTAGTGTAAGGGGCACGTGTAGGCTGCATTGGGTAAGGGTGTTTATTAGTATAGAGTGGAGTGATGATGACACTGCCTGGGGTGGCGCCTGGATCAATGTTAACGCCAGGGTTGGGGTATATGTAGGAGCCTCCACCTGTAGGAGAGATAATATGTGTAGTTTTATGTAAAGTATTGGTACACAACAAAATCATCATCATTTTAATAATAATAATAATAATAATAATTTATGTAATAATATAAGTACTGTACAATAATTAGACTTTTACATTTCTTCTATTTCACACATCAAACATCCAAGAATTGTAAACAAGTCATTACCTGAGTGAGACCTACTATACACTAATAAAAATAGAAAAGTGGGAAATCTGTCAAAATATATCCTCTGATACTAGTAATTCTCTCAGATGAATCAATTCGCCTGGTATTTATCATAACACAAATCATATGGCATCATCGTCAATAACAGTTGGAGACAAGAGGCAAAAATCGAATAGAAAACGCAACTATGTCGAATATTAAACTTATCTGCACAAGAAAACAAAACAAAACAATTATTTCAGAACTGCACCAATCCTATTGATACAAAAATAAAACTTGGCCTCTAAATTGCAGCTCCATTCATGAAGTAAATAATTGCCTACACATTCCTCAACACACCTTGCATATAGCCAGCTACACCTTTCCTATCTATCTCTCTATCCATCTATCTATCTATCATACTATTCCCTACCTGCAACCCCCACTGTACATCAACTATGCGCCTCCTAGGCTACCCATACCATTATATCCATCCTAAAGACTCCACTATGCCATTCCTACCCAACTCCACTTTATCCTTACACATTCAACTACACCCATTCTATACAACTACTTAATAGGCTACCCATACCATTATATCCATCCTAAAGACTCCACTATGCCATTCCTACCCATTTCCACTTTATCCTTACACATTCAACTACACCCATTCTATACAACTACTAAATGTCCCACTACACACCTCCTCCTACACCATTGAGGACTGGTTTGCTGTTGATGTGGGTGGGAGAAGGCAGGATGATGTTGCTGGCAGTGGTGACCTCCTCTCCAGGATTCATTGCAGCCAGCATATCCCGGTGGTAGTTCATCTGCGACTCCACTGTGCACACAATCAAAGAGATAGAATGACGGACAGAAATGCTGAGACTGAACGAGCAAATGTGAAAATGAACAATGATAAGCTGATTGTACAGTAATTTTAAGGACTAGTATTCATTATAGTTTAAGGATTATAATATATCATATGTGTACAGTACATACCTTAGTGTATTATAATTGAGGCTTGGACATGCCTGCACTGGGACTTACCTGGATGGACTCTATGGGTCTATGATCTACACTTCTGGATTCATTTATGGTGAGTTTTATAATACTCGATACCATTTGTTGTCTGTTTCTTTATTTTACTTTTTTTTATCATTACTTACTAATTGTCTATGTTTGGGGGATAGGATACTGTTTATTGTCTGAACTTTTCACTAATTCGAATGACTCGCATTCCCCTGCCATTCAAATTAATGGATTTTTACTGTACAATATATAAAAATTTTCCTCACCAACACAGGGGTTGAACCAGAGAATGCGTTGCCAGTCTAAGCAGGTGAATGTCTCTCGTGGGTCTGACGCTACACAGGTACACAAATTGCGCAGCTGTGTTCCCAAAATGAGCAGCACCGCCCGCCTGCACTCTGAAGTTGACCCAGCACAGCGCCGAGTGTTGCTGTCCACTGCACAGGCCTGCTCATAGAACTCGAGGCGCGGTCTGTGGGTTCAAGTATTGAGAATTGGTTGAGTGCCAAGAGTGACATAGTGGCGCTGCTGGTACAGAGAATGGTGATTATTAAATACCTTAAGTACTGTAAATGAAATAGGAAATTGTCCTTACAAACTTAATTCTTCTCTTGCTACTCAGTAACTTGTAACTTCTAAGTAACTTGTAGGGTCATATGGTTTTATCAGAGTAAAACTAAAATGTACTTTTGTTTGTTCATGTATTGTTCAGTCAATAAAAAATGTAACTATGCACCGTGTGTGAAATAATATGAGTCTTCAGACAATAGATACTGTATCAGGATACCACCTCCTAAAATCCATGCTGAAGTAAGCGTTGAATGACCTTATGAATTTATTCCTTACAAGGAGAACTCTCAACTTTTAAAATCAATTCTCCACCATACCAGGCATGAACATCTATAAACCACAACACCCTTCATAGTGGTCAGGACATGAACTTATACATCCCTGGTCTATGACCCTGAGAGTAGTTCAGTATTACCAGTAATTATCAAGCCATGGTGGATGCTACATAAGTTGGAGATGACAGACTGGAGAGCGACTTGTTATCACTTCCTCATGGTCTTCCAGACACTAACTACAATTGTGCTTTTGGTCTCATGGAAACACTGTACAATTTGTTCATCCTGTTGACTCTTATTAAAAAGAGCGTTATGTAGAGTGCAACCCTCCGGCATTGCTGTGGAATGAATCACACACACCCTAAAACAAAACTTAAAGGTCTAAGGGAAAAAAGACACCAATATTTCACGGACATTGATAACACATGGGATCTCAGTAGGGTCCACAATAGCCAAGAAAATATAATCATCAAACTAAAAAGGCATTGGTCCTCATTCTGAATACCTGAGAGGTGTCTACTAAAGATCCTCCCCCCACCCCCATGAGTCATACTCCCTGTTAATGAGGTGTGTCAAAGATTAGGGATGGAGAGTGTACAGCCACAATCAAATATCCACCGACACTTTCTTTCCACTGTAGTAAATATCTTGGTAATAAAGAACAACACGTGTATGATTTTGCAGCATCTCATAATAATAATTGAGGGGGTTGAGTTGACGTAAGGTGTTGTATGATTATAGTTTGATATGATACTGATTTATTTAGGAAAGTGTAGGTGGTTATATGATTGTGGCTGTACATGTGAGTGAGAAGAGAAAGGTTCCAACACAGTACCTGCAGCCTCCTTCGTTGTCCTCCTTACAAGCGGCTGCCAGTCTGTTGCAGAGCATTGGAGCGCTGCCGGCAGGTTGGCGAGCACATGGAGGATGAAGCTTCTCCTGTGCCATCAGACATTCGCTGGCCGTGGTACTGCTTTTCCTGTGGGTCGTGTTAAAACATTACTATGATTATGCAACCAAGATAACCGACAACCTTAATAAATATGTAACAACTTTATCAACAGCTCAACCATGCAACTTGCTCTGTCAAAACACTTGCTAGTCGATAATAGTAATGCATAAATGAGTAAAAATAAAGGTAGAGTCACGGGCAATTTTCTCACCACCTCCAGTCTACAATAGGATGTGATCTCAGCTAATATTCTATGTTCTGAAACTATAGCATAACTAATTTAAGAGATCATGGCAGCCTAAATTATTTGACCATTGTAATTATTGTCGTTTACCAAAGTCGTCTTTCCTCTCATCAATTTCTGTTAATCAAACTCTTACAACTATACAGTACATTGATTCACATAGGATATATCCAAGAAATTATGCCGGACTTCAAGAGGTGTTCATTTTACATATTCCGGCGAAGAATAACTAACTTATGAAGGTCTGCCATGTTACACATATGGAAACATAAATGGCCAAAAGGTAAACAAACATATATCACAAAAAAATATACTGTACATCATGATCTATTATGATGTAGATTTAAGGACCCTTTGATCGATTATGAGAAATGGAAGCTTCTAATTCCTCCTGACTATGCCACGAAACAAGCTCCTTCCCTATAGGCCTTGGTGTGTGTGTTTCGTGGCAATGTTTGAGGGACTCATTTACCTACAATTTTCTGACTACATCACAGCACCACAGTCCCTAGCCCACATGAGTCGAAGCCCGATATCTGGAGCAGGCGGTTTCTGGACGACAGACCACCCAAAGCCTCCACTGGTTCGAAATGTGTGTGGTGGCCTCGTGATGGTTTGGGTGGGCTGTCGTCCAGAAACCGCCTGCTTCCGATCTCGGGCTTCAACTCAGGTGCGCAACTATACCTATTACCGCGACCCAGAAACCATTACGAGAAACCTAACAAAAGAATGGCTTGCTTTAAGGGACCTTGTGATATAGTCAGAAAATTGGAGGTAAATGAGTCCTTCAAACATTGCCACAAAACAGTATATGATCACATGACACAAGCTTTGCATTTTGTTAGTAGTGTAATGAAACCAATTAGTAAAGCATCGTACAATACAGGGCCATATTCAAGAACATTTATGGTGTATATGATGGCGTGGTACTGGTACGACGGCCCCATAGACAAACAACAGAGCCATCGTACCGGTACCACACCATTGTATACACCATGAATGTTCTTGAATACAGCCCACAGAATGGCTTGTGTTTACTGTGCTTCTATAGTGTGTGTGGTTCATATGTGTACAGTATAGTATGTTATGTTAACTCACTTGCAGAGACAGAAAGCCACCTCATTAGCCCACTTGTCATCTACGTTCCTGTAGAAGATTTGTAGGTTTGTCATACATTCCTTGCGGTTGCAGCGGTTGTTGCAGCTGTCGAGCACGGGGGTCAAGAGCCTGCGGCACCTTTCCTCCGCCATACATGCCTGCAGTGCTGTATGGCAGGTGGAGTGTAGTGGTGTAGGGCTGGCTGGGGTCACCGTGTGACCTGTGTGATAGGTGGTAATAGTCAGGTCACGTATGGAGGCAGGTGGTACTCAATGGAAAGTAAAGGTATGGGTAATCTAAGGGAACAGGAAGGAGAGGGAAGGGTACAATGGACACCAGAAGTACTCTACATTCTATTACCATCTAGGAGTAATATATATATATTTTTTTTACTTTTCTCAAACTTTGGTAGTGAACATCTAAATCTAATCAAAATGCGAATATGTCATTTTTTCACTAATAGACAATATAAGCAATATCACTTGATTAATATCATGCTTGAGAGATTAAATAATTAATCTTTCTGCTGTCGAGTGTTCACATGATGGATCTCAGACACAGACAAGAAAGGAAGGAAGCTAAACCACTAAAGAAAATCACCATAACTACTTTCTAAGAACAATATAATTATATACAGTTCAAGTAGGAAGTGAGAGATGATCTACTTCTAGCCTACTGGGTGGTGTTTCCTGCTCTCCCTCACACGGACTACTTCAGTAATTCGACTCCATTGATTCCAGCCTCTACTTGGAGCTAAATGTTGATTGACAAGGTAGCTGAAAAGTGTTATAATTGACAATATATTATTACTTCCATAGTAATAGATTAGAGTAGTAGCAGTAATAATAGCCACAGGTACCTAAACAAATTAATAATAGTAATATATTATAAAAAATAAAATAGTAATACAAAAATTATATATTTTAATAACATTGACATATTAAATAAATCAAATGATAAATAATAACAATAAAAATAATGCTAAAATTAATACTAAAATTAAGAAACAATGATTACATAATATAATAAAATGATAAAAAATATCATACAGTAATCAAATAATAATAATAGGCTATAATAATGATGAACTATATAATAATAAAATAATATACTGTAGTAACAATGATACTATATAATTAAAATAGACGATATTGAAACGACTCTTTACAACGTTTTCGTGCAATGTACAGCCACAATAAAATATCCACCAACACTTTCCTTCCATCGTAGTAAATATCTTGGTAATAAAGAACAACACGTGTAAGAATTTGCAGCACCTCATAATAATAATAATTGAGGGGGTTGTGTTGACGTTAAATGTTGTAAGATTATATTTTGATTTGAGACTGATTTATTTGCACGATGGAAGGATCGAAGGTGTCGGTGATTATTTGATTGTGGCTGTACAGTGCTGAGTTATAGTTTCAAAGCAAAGGCGGGTTCAAAGATTACGTTCGAACGGATTGGCTTTGAATATGGATAACTTATTTTAATGAACATACAGTCGGTTACTCGCTAGGTATCATATGCGAATAAATAATTACAATATGAAATTATTTAATGTAGCAATCTCTTAATTAACATCACGCACACACGCACGCAAACTATATAAGGGTTAAATTGAAGGCCCATCTCCACCATAATAAAAACAAGATTAAAAATTTTGGTCTCGGAGATAAAGAGTAGGCTACCTTCCCCAATCCTTGTCACGCACCTGGAAGTTAGAAAAATACACACGGTTATTACAATATTTATCACTTTTTTTTTTTTTAATATACCAACACGGAATGATTAGCTGTAGACGGATAAAGGGAAGGTGGGTGAGGTACTGCTGGGTTGGATACTGACGGTAAAACAAACATATAAATACTATACAATAATTATGGTCTACAACAAATCATGGTCTACAACAAATGTAAAGCCAGGGTGACCGAATAAATGGTTATAATTTTACACATTTGGTCACTTTCTCAATGTTTCAAATTTCACCAAGAGTCCAACAACTTCATTAGGTAAACCAAGAACTTTATAATAACCATGGTCAAAATATTCATCATATAATATACACTAACTAAAAAACACAGCAATTCAACACACGTGGTAAGATCAAAGAAACCAAAAAAGCTCAAGTGCTGCACATTAAAATAAAGCAGATCATACTGTGCTACTGGCGACAAAAATACACGACTAAGCAGGGCAATATCATATAAGTTGAGGATAAGAAGAGAACAGGAGGAGAGGACAAAATGTAGGGAAGGAAAGGGTGAGGGGCAGGGGGAGGTGGAAGGGAGCGATTCATGTCGTTTCTTTATGGTGGGTAACTCTGGCTTATTTATTGATACTTAACCACCTGAGGAGAGTGGGTCGATGTTTTGAAAGGATTATACAGCTCCTACACTGCTCATATAACGAAATACTTTGGCTCTCCCTGTACAGCCACAATCAAATATCCACCGACACTTTCCTTCCATCGTAGTAAATATCTTGGTAATAAAGAACAACATATGAATGGTTTTGCAGCAACTCATAGTAATAATTGAGGGGGTTGAGTTGATGTAAGGTACTGTAAGATTATATTTTGATAAGATACTGATTTATTTGCACGATGAAAGGAATGTGTTGGTGGTTATTTGATTGTGGCTGTACATAAACGCTGGGTTGGTTCTTTGCGTCTGCTGTTTCTCAGACATTGATGTGGAGAGAATGAGTGTCGATCATAAACTTGTCCAGAATATCCTACAACAGGGCAACAATGTATACCATATCATTGTCCAGTCAACCAACACCTGTGTATAGATACAATCAGTATTTCACCTTGATGTGCTTGTCATTATATTGATATACTTCAGAACAGCTACGAGCAAAAGCTAACCGATATTTTCTTCAAGCTTTCCTCTTTCGAAAATTGCACAAAAATGAATTCTTATCTACCTAACGTGGAAATGAGGGGGGGGAGGGACGCAATGAAAGTTATACTGTAGTGATGGAAGGAAATGTTGGTCAACACTTTATCTACAGTACGTAAGGTTTGAGTTAAATGCAAGTGCTACACATCCATCCAAAAATGACTTGCTAAAGTAAGACCTGTATACATCAAGTCACCAGGTCAGAGTATGATGATAGTGACATACAGAATTGGTGTAAAGCACTTTGAGAACACAGCTTTACCATTTGTAGAGATAGACTTTGTGGAGGGATGCAACACAAAGAACTTATTTTTCTTTTTGAATCATGAACTATAAATGTTCCTTTCTATATATATATAGAAGGCTCATCATAATGTTAATTGACCGTAAACAGGGAAGGTTTATAATGTATAGTAACAAATATCACATGAAACTTCTTGCATCTACTTAGGGACTTTATAGATAATATAGATAATGGCGTGTATAAATATGGTGTCGTCATCTAGTGGGACAGAAAAGAAGCAGCCAACACGTATTGTACGTACCATGAAGCTCTACTGTTTCTAACTAGTCCAAGTCGTCTAACCTTAGTTCTAACTGGTACACACACACACCCACACACACACACACACACACACACACAGGACAGAGTTATATACGACATACCAATATAAAATAACCCAGAATTTACATTTTTCTCTCAACATTCTGCAACAGGAGTAGAGTGAGGAAGGGGTCGACTTGTGTGAGGAAGGGGTCGACTAGTGTGAGGAAGGGGTCGACTAGTGTGAGGAAGGGGTCGACTTGTGTGAGGAAGGGGTCGACTAGTGTGAGGAAGGGGTCGACTAGTATGAGGAAGGGGTCTACTAGTGTGAGGAAGGGGTCGACTAGTGTGAGGAAGAGGTCGACTAGTATGAGGAAGGGGTCTACTAGTGTGAGGAAGAGGTCGACTAGTATGAGGAAGGGGTCGACTAGTATGAGGAAGGGGTCTACTAGTGTGAGGAAGGGGTCGACTAGTGTGAGGAAGAGGTCGACTAGTATGAGGAAGGGGTCTACTAGTGTGAGGAAGAGGTCGACTAGTATGAGGAAGGGGTCGACTAGTATGAGGAAGGGGTCTACTAGTGTGAGGAAGGGGTCGACTAGTGTGAGGAAGAGGTCGACTAGTATGAGGAAGGGGTCGACTTGTATGAGGAAGGGGTCGACTAGTATGAGGAAGGGGTCGACTAGTATGAGGAAGGGGTCGACTAGTGTGAGGAAGGGGTCGACTAGTATGAGGAAGGGGTCGACTAGTATGAGGAAGGGGTCGACTAGTGTAAGGAAGGGACTAGTGGCCTCACATCCAGACTATTTTGGTAGTGTTCATAAATCCTCCAAACTATTCCAAGCATCATACCACCATTATTGCTGTTCATTTGGTCCTGTTTCTGGACATACTTTGGAGGACTCAAGGAGCTATAATGTACCCTGAATTAATCTCCCTTAACAAAGATGATCACAATCGGTGCAAAACTGTGAGGTAGATCACAGGTACTCAGGGAGGAGCTGAGACTATAGGTAGGGAGGGGAAACTAAGTGGTTAAAAGGCGCGGGGAAAGCTACGAAAAAGAATAGAATAGAATAGAGAACACACACACACGCAATGTCATAAAATTTAACAAAATCCATGACACACAACAACTTTTTTCAGGGAGGGTCTGGGTTACGGTGATATGGGAGGGTAACGAAGGGTTGTCATCACATGAAAAAAAAATCAGGTTAGTTGTTGGCAACCAATACAGCAACATCAAAGACAATGAAGCGTCAACACCACTGTAACGCCAGATTATATGAGGGAGAGAAGTTCACACGCTACAGGAAGTTGGGAAGGGGACACTAGAGCGACTGTGGTTAGGGTGCACTGGGAGGGTGGGGCCGGGGAGTAGGGAAGTCTACACACCAAAGAATTGCGTCAAATTTGTACCTTACCCGTTTCTGGATAAAGACGGAAGAGAAAAGGGCACGGAAAGGGGAGGGGCACTGAAATGGGGTCACTGAAAAGAAGGGTCAGTACAAGGTCTAGAAAGGGATACTCAAAAGAAGCACAGAGGACCGCTGAAAAAGATCCAAAGAGATGAGGTTTGCAGAAAAGCTCCCTAAATGAAGGGACACTGAAAAGAATATATAATGAACACTGCAAGGATTACTGAAAGAGGTCCTGAAAGGAGCCCTGAAAAAGGGAAATATAATAAAAATGAAGGGTCAGCGAGATGTAACCGGTAGGGAAAGGGGAGGAGGGAGAATGAACAGGGGGCGATGTATTGTTTACTACAAGCTATAGTAGCCTACCTAAAGAAGGTATATGGTAACATTACTAATGACGAATATACGATTCCTTACTATAGTTAGGATATTCCTTGGTAAAAAGCTCACGGTACCTTTACTACAGGTACGGTATAGGCACACTACAGTAACTAACTAACTAACTAACTAACGGTAGCATAACTAGAGACTCCTAGACTAAGACCTTACTAAAGTTACGACAGTCACAACTAATACCAACCAGTATATTTACAATTCCAACACTAAGCAGTAACGGCAGCCAACCACACGAGAACACAGGTTAGATGAAGAGCAACATCACTACCACCACCACCACAAGTGACGGTACAGTCCTGGGAACCGTTGTGTTGTGGGTACAGACACTACAGACAACTCACCTACTTCACTCGTCTCCATCCCGTCGCGGTGCCACATACTCCACAAAACATCTTGCAGCCATATTATTATTATTATTGAAGGTGAAACACGACAATGGTATAACACTCACCCCAGTGTCCTGAATTCAGTTTGTTTGCGCTTCGGGGGATAATTAATATTCTATGCAAAACTATACATTTACTTTATCTTTACTTTATAATTACTGTGGTTGTCGGCGCTTGGAGTACAGGAATTAATTATTCTTAAAATTTCACTGCTTGTACTCCCGTTGCATCGTAAGTTCTGTATAACATCTTTAATGCCGTATCCAAATGGCTTTCTTAAACGTTTGGAATTATGATTTTTCGTGGTGAAATTGTTTTGCCTAGAAAAAATAAGAATATGGTTGTTGCTTGAAATGTCAACAAGTAACGTCTCTACTGTAGTGTCCCAAATCGCCTCCAAACCGAGTAGGAAAAAGGGAATGTTGTACCAGTGTCGGGTAGGCAATATGGCTGCTGGTTTTTGTGCTCTAGAGAGGCAAGTTAGGGACATGGCGGGCAGTGTTAGTTGAAGAGGCAAGGAGTGGATAAGGAGGGAAGGAGTGGATATGGTGGGAAGGAGTGGATATGATGGGAAGGAGTGGATAAGGTTGGAAGGAGAGGAAAAGAAGGAAAGGAGAGGAAAAGGACGGATTGCGAGAAAAAGGTGGGAAGGAGAGAAAAAGAAGGAAAGGAGAAGAAACGGAGAAAAGGAGAGGAAAAGGTGGGAAGGAGAGGAAACGAAGGAAAGGAGAGGAAAAGGTGGGAAGGAGAGAAAACGGAGAAAAGGAGATGAGGAGGAAAGGAAAGGATAAGAAGGGAAGGAGAGAAAAAGAAGGAAAGGGAGGGAGGGAGGGGAGAGGTGGAAGAGTTGGGGGAGGAGGGATAAAGGAGGGGATAAAGAGTGGCGAACAAAACGAGGAAGTAGAAGAAGCAAAGAGAAAGAGGAATAAAGAAAAAAAGAGAGAAAAGTGATAGAGCTCTGACCCACGGAAAAAATAGGAAAGAAATAGAGGGAAATAGAGAAAGATATAAACATGGGAAAGATGAAAAGGGAAGATTGATTGACTGATTGATATTAGGCGCAGCAACAGCGAGGTCATATAACGCCAGAAAAAGGTGAGAGAGAGAGAGAGAGAGAGAGAGAGAGAGAGAGAGAGAGAGAGAGAGAGAGAGAGAGAGAGAGAGAGAGAGAGAGAGAGAGAGAGAGAGAGAGAGAGAGAGAGAGAGAGAGAGAGAGAGAGAGAGAGAGAGAGAGAGGAGGGGGGAGGGGGTAGGCTAAAGGATTGGGAAATGAAGGATTGGGAAAGAAAGGAAGGGAGGTAATGGTGGTGATGGTGAAAATGGTGGTGATGGTGAGGGTGATGTTGGTGGTGATAGTGATTTTGGTAATGGTGGTGATGGTGTTGGTAATGGTGTTGGTGGTGATAGTGATTTTGGTAATGATCAGTAATGATAATGATGATAGTGGTGATGATGATAATGATGGTGAAAGTGTTGTCGAAGATGATGATGATAATGATAATGTTGCCCCTGCATAGTGTGTGTGATGATGATATCTGTTGTGATAATGATGGTGAAAGTGGCTATGAGGAAAGTGATGGTGATAGTGATGGTGATGGAGAGTGTATAGTGTTTACGATGAAGGTGAAATTGAACGAATAATGAAGTGACTTGATTGCTGTTATGAAAATCGGAATTGATAATAATGATGATGAATGGTAGTGAGGACAGTGAGTGATTAAATGATGGTGATTACAGTGACAGGGTAAAAACATCACTTATAGTGCTCTTGGCAATATTGGTGATGATAGTGACAGCTCTATGGTGATGCAGAGGATGAATAACAGTGCTGGGATGATAGTGAAAGTTCTATAGTGTTGCAGAGAATAAATAAGTGCTGGGATGATGACAATATTGCATGGTGATGATAGTGACAGCTCTATAGTGTTGCAGAGAGGAATATAACAGTGCTGGGATGATGACAATATTGAATGGTGATGATAGTGACAGCTCTATAGTGTTGCAGAGAATAATATAACAGTGCTAAGGGTGATGATAAGATGGTGCAAGTGCTGGGTTTTGCAAGTGCTGGTAAACAGATAGAAAAAGGAGGAGGATGGGGGCTTGTCCAACCTCTCTGCCATTTCTCTATACCAACCAACCAACCAACCATCCTTCCTTCACTCCAAACGCTTCAGTTATGATGAATGAATGAATGAATGAATGAATGAATTAAAGGGGGAAGTTTTGTGTTGGTTAAATCTGGAGAATAAATGAATCCCCCAAACTATTCCAAGCAACAGAACACCATTAGTTTTTTTTTTTTTGCTCTTCTGGTTCTGTTTCCTGGCATAATATTTTGGAGGAATCGAGACACTCCAACGTACCAAAAAAAAAAAAAAAATTACCACCTTAAGGGACCCTGTGATTGTGTTGTATGAGAATTGGAGGCCTCTGATGATTCCACCTGACTATGCCACGAAAACACACGGTCCTTCCTTCCCTATAGGTGTGTGTGTGTGTGTGTGTGTGTGTGTGTGTGTGTGTGTGTAGGTGTGTGTGTGTGTGTGTGTGTGTGTGTGTGTGTGTGTGTGTGTGTGTGTGTGTGTGTGTGTGTGTGTGTGTGTGTGTGTGTGTGTGTGTGTGTTTCGTGGCAATATTATTTTGAAGGGCTCATTTACCTCCAATTTTCTTACTATAATATCACAGGGTTCCTTAAGGTGAGATTTTTGTTGTTGGTGAATAATAGTAAGGTCTGTGATTCCTCCAAACTATGCCACGAAACAGATCCCCTATTAGTTAACATTAAGATCGTCTGTTTCTTGGCATGACTTGGAGGAATCAGTAGCCTTCCAATTCACCAACAAAAGAATTTCTCTAGACCTTAATGGCAACACAATAATTATTAGTACCGATTCCACAGTGTTTTTGTTTTGTTTTTGTTATTTTTTTTTGTCAAGCACCATAACGAAAGAAACTGAACTGTGTAAATGACTCATAAGTGAATATATTTTAACTCAATTATCAAACTATCGTAAACATGGAACTAACTACCTGACAGATTTTGTGGATATGGATACTGAGTTTGTTGGATATAATTAATTCAGACTAACAAGACATGTAGTGTGTGTGGTTGGTTGGGGAGGATCATAACAAACCCAAACCAAAGCCACTGTGGAATCGACCCTAAGATAGATAACTCGCCGAAAACCATACAACTCAAAATCAAAGGGAAAGATGTCATAATTTTACAGGGGACATAATAATAATATACATGTATTCGACTAACTGCAATATCTATTTCACATTTTTTGTTTATGTGTATGTATATATATTTTTAGACACCTGTATGTATGTGTATGTATATTTATTTTTACACACCATCAAGATCCCTTTGTGTGTATGTATGTGTATGTATATATATTTAGTTTACACACCATCAAGATCCCTCTGTGTGTATGTATGTGTATGTATATTTATTATGTAAATGTATGTACAGTATATATATTTTTACACACGAACAGAACTTTCAACTACTTTTCCCACTCATGATTATTAGCTCCCTTGACAGAAACAAGATCTAAAATGGGAAGGATATATCGTGGCCTCCAAAACTAAAAACACGAAAAAAATTAATGGTAAGTGGAATATGGAAGTTGTTTGTTTTCTGACACAGGGTGGAAGAATAATTAATGATTTAAGTAAGGGGATAATACACTTTTGATATATAATTATACTGGACTTAACTTGATTACTCGAAAGTATGTCAGGAAACGGTACCAGATTAATTATTAAGAGAAATAATGGTGTCCTGTTGCTTGGAATAGTTTGGAGGAATCAGTTACTCTAGATTTACCAACACTTAATTAAGCCATGGTAATAAATTCAATCAGATTTTTTTTTACCAGTACATTTCATTCTACTCTCAATAGACTGCTTTACCGATACTGTATTACATCTGTAGTATGACATGATAATTAATTAATGTGGTCCACTAGTTACATCAGCTTTCCTACCGCAATTTTTACACACATTAACATTGTCATAAAGTTCCTATGAAATTTTAATTAAAGATGAGAATACGGCATGAGTCACGGTTTAAAACTAAATTATAACTTTACTTAATGGTAGGTAATAATTTAATTTTTTTCTGACAATATTAATTAATAAATACATATATATATATATATTTTTTTTTCACTTTCATAATTGATGCTCATAAAGAAGGATTATAATTGTTAAGCATACGTGTCTCATATAATAAACCTCATGAAGTTTAAAATAATCATGTCAACACAAACTGTTTTAATACTTCCTTAATTAAATTGTAACCACCTTAACTAATCCCATTAATTAAGGAGGAAATAATTTTGTGTTGGTAAATCTGGAGCAATTGAATCCTCCTCCAAACTCCTCCAAGCAACAGAACACCAATATATTTGTTCATCTGGTCCTGTTTCCTGGCATACTTTGGAGGAATCAAGGCACTCCAATCTTTCAAAAGTATAATTATTATCCCCTTAAACACAATAATAAGCAAAATGAAACCTGCTCTGTGCGAATAATTAAGATATACTGAAGCAACTTGAGTCAACATAATTCCTGCCAATAAACGCATAAATAATTATATAAAGAATATATAATTGCCCAATTTATTTAGCATGCAAAGCTTTATCAATATACGTGCAAATAAAAGGAAGTCAGTTCTGTGAAATATGTGTGTGTATGTGTGTGTGTGTGTGTAAATGTGTATATATATGTGTATATATATATATATATATATATATATATATATATATATATATATATATATATATATATATATATATGTGTATATATATATATATATATATATATATATATATATATATATATATATATATATATATATATATATATATATATATATATGTGTGTGTGTGTGTGTGTGTGTGTGTGTGTGTGTGTAAATGCGTGTGTGTAAATGTGTGTGTGTGTGTGTAAATGTGTGTGTGTGTGTAAATGTGTGTGTGTGTGTGTGTGTGTGTGTGTGTGTGTGTGTGTGTGTAAATGTGTGTGTGTGTGTGTGTGTGTGTGTGTGTGTGTGTGTAAATGTGTGTGTGTGTGTGTGTGTGTGTGTGTGTGTGTGTGTGTGTGTGTATAAATTCAGTACTGTTGTCCTGCTACTCTGCAGAAACACCCACAGCCTCGTTAAAGCCTCCCTTGAATATTTCTCCTTGGTATCATTAAATTAATTTGTAGATGTAAAACAATGAGATATGAACTTGTAGTCACTTTGCAAAATGCCATTATTAACAGCGAGTTATCTAGTAAATTTGGTATCGTTAAACTAACTTGTGGATGTAAAATAATAGGATATGAACTTCTGGTACTTACAGCGAGTTATCTAGTAAATTTCTCTTTGGTATCGTTAAACTAAACTTGTGGATGTAAAATAATAAGATATGAACTTGTAGTCACTTTGCAATATGCCAATTACTTACAGCGAGTTATCTTATAGTAAATATTAATGTGCCAATTAAATGACTGAAGTGTTTGAAGTGAAGTGATGACCAAGCTGGTGGATTTTGCCCAGATTCTCGTTCCAAAATTTCACTTTTTAATGTCTGCCATTCCTTAATTAATAAATATTTCTCTCATAGCGAGAATGTCACTTTACATTAATTATTTTGGCTGTGACAGTTATGGAATTATTATTGATATGTTTTCATTAAAATATTGCACTTCAAGGAAACATCATGTTATTTTTAAACATTATATTATGAAAGAAATTACTCTAGCACCATCAAAAAAATTATTTAGCACTAATGAATCGAAAAACTTTTAACAATAAATTCTGTAACTATCCGGGACGAGAAAATGGCTGGTTATGATGGCATGAAAGTTGGTCCTCCTTTCTAATTAACACTGTGGTGGAAGTGGAGGAGGATATGACTACTGCTGTGCTCAGAGGGGTTGGTGGTGGTGGTGGCATGGTGGTGGGTACGGTGTGGTGCGGCGGTGTAGGGGGACAGGGGGGCTGGTAGGAACCTCCACCACCAAGGGGGGGCAGGGGGGTAGGGGGGTGGGGACAACGGTACGTACTTGCGTGCGGGGCGTTGGTGGGGTAGAGGCTGCGGTCATTACCCAGCACGTTGGATGCCCGGGAGGCGTTCCTGTTCCCTCCTTCAGACCCAGCCTCCACCAGGGGCGTCTGCATTTGCGTTGCGACGGCGTGGAGGTTCGAGTTATCGGAGGGAATAACGCTGACTGGAAATGACCCATTAGAATTACCGGGAGTCCGCGGAGTGCCGGGACGATCTACGATGAGCACATTGAGCGTTTGTGCCGAGAAGGCGTGTGGGGGCTCAGCCGTCAGGAAGGTCACATGCGGTGGGGGAGTTGCCACCCAAGGAGTGTGGGGCCGGTGATGTGGGGGGTAGAGAGGAGGAGGAGGAGGGAAGGGAAAGGGAAGGTGGGGCCGGGGTGTGGGGCGTGGGGGCCGTACTAGCGCCCACGCCCCCCCACCACGCAGGCCGGAGGAGGATTGTGCAGAGGAGACAGGAAACGTATCTGTAAGGAACCAGAGAAAAAAGAAAAGATAGGCAAAGAAAGTATAACTAAAATATAATGAGTGCATAAGCTAGACTAAGTGAACCCCTTGTCAGCAGCCCCGCCACACCTATATCACACGTCACCCTTCACTCACACCCAAATAAACTCTTCCATTCCAATATACACACGACACAATATTTTTTCATGGAGTTGAGTTTTGTACTTGGACTTTTACACCTCTCATCACGTCTACTTTTACACCTCTCGTCATGTCAACTTTTACACCTCTCGTCACTCCTACTTTTCCTTCACCTTTGCCATTCTCAATATGAGGTTTAAACGCTAATTTTCATAGTTATATTTCATCCTTACACACTCCATCGAATAATCATTACATCTCTCGTGTTTGCTATCACCTTATATATTGTTCACAATGCAAGCATCATTAATTACTTTGCAGCCCTGTTTCTATACTCTCTCTCTCTCTCTCTCTCTCTACACACACACACACACACACACACTCACATATATATATACTGTATATATATGTTGCTTCAATCACTTATATTTTAATTACTATACTTTACATAATGAATTCCTTCCATCCAACAACATTACACTTGGTTTGGCTCATAATTCATTTCTATGTACACGTTCCTCTTGTTTGACTTCTCCATAAAACTGTTTCTTCACACATTTGGCATTCTATACACAATTGTATCTACTGATATATAACTAGTTCCTCTCTCTCTCTCTCTCTCTCTCTCTCTCTCTCTCTCTCTCTCTCTCTCTCTCTCTCTCTCTCTCTCTCTCTCCACACAATTTTTCGGGGTGAGGTGTGGGGGGCGGGGCACTGACCCGGGGGGAGGGTCGGGTACACAGAGTAGGCTGCGAGGCCCCGCCGGGCCCAGCAGACTGCATGCTGACCTCTGCTGCCCTAGGCATGCTGACCTGTGCTGCCCTAGGCGCTGGTGCAGTAGGAGGGAGGGGGGGGGACCACTGTGGGGCAGGGGGAGGGATGGCTTCAATGTGAGGGATACTTTGTAACTATTTTATGTTTAATGATTGAGGCTTACACCTAGTAACGGTCTAATAACAGCTATACAGATGTACATACATAGTTATATATATATATATATATATATATATATATATATATATATATATATATATATATATATATATATATATATATATATATATATATATATATATATATAACACCATGTAAAGTGTACTATAATATATCATATTTAATACTATCATCATCCCTCTTCACTGACTCCCTCCCCCTACCATCCAGGGCATCCCACCCAGCCATGACCCAGTATGAGGTCAGGCGAGGTCACTAGGATGTAAAAAGAGGCGGTGGTGGTGCTGTTGCTGCGGTGATGGTGCTGTTACTGGTGTACCACTAGCCAACCAGTGCTGTGGCGGCGTGCTGTGCTGGTGCTGTGCTGTGCTGTGCTGTGCTGAAGGTAACCTGGCCATTCACTACTACTAACATACACACATATAAGATAATAATATACGCTGCCTAACTAATAACTCTCATCACTGTCTGTGTTATGGTAGTATGTAGTATGTTAGTATGATAGTATGTATGTATGTTAGTATGTAGTGTGAAGTATGTATGGTATAGTATGTAGTATGTATGTATGTAGTATGTTAGTATGGTAGTATATAGTATGTATGTATGATAGTATGTTAGTATTTAGTATGTAGTGTGAAGTATGTATGGTATAGTATGTATGTATGTATGTAGTATGATAGTATGTTAGTATGTATGTATGATAGTATGTTAATATGTAGTATGTAGTGTGAAGTATGTATGGTATAGTATGTATGTATGTATGTATGTAGTATGTTAGTATGGTAGTATATAGTATGTATGTATGATAGTATGTTAGTATTTAGTATGTAGTGTGAAGTATGTATGGTATAGTATGTATGTATGTATGTAGTATGATAGTATGTTAATATGGTAATAGTGATAGTGTAAACAAATGATTCATATGTTTCCTGAGTGAGGGTAATGGTGTGTTCAGAAGACAGGAGGAATAACGAGTTTGTTGTAATTCCTCAAATGATCATATTAATTTTGACTTTACCTAAAAAATCACCTCCTCTTAGTAGCTCTTCCATACTGACTATAATTATGTATGTGTGTATTGATATATCGGATACATTAATAAAAATAAGAACGTAATGTGATAGAAATGTTATAAATAGTCAACTTAGATAGAAAAAAAAAAAAAAACTAATGATTTACTTGTGTTTGGTAATTTTTTCAGTGGCAATGTAAGATAGTGAGTGAGTGGGTGGTTACTAAATGCAAATGTAGTGTTTGGTTGGTTTGGGAAAGTTTTGTGTTGGTAAATCTGGAGCAACTGAATCCTCTAAACAAACTATTCCAAGCAACAGAACACTATTATTTTTGCTCTTCTGGTCCTGTTTCCTGGCATACTTTGGAGGAATCAAGGCACTCCAATGTAACAAAAAAGAATTACCACCTTAAATGGTACATGTGTTGTGCAAAACGTATTTTCTGAGTGATATGAATGACGTCTATGATTCTTGAGTACAGTTATAAGGGGAGATTCTTTTTTAGGGTAAATTGGAGGGCTATTGCTGATTCCACCAAACTATGCCAGGAAACAGACCACCTAATATATGTTACTAAAAGGGGATGTGTTTCGTGGCATAGTTTGGAGGAATCACAGATCTTTCAATTCACCAACAAGAGAATCTCAGTGACCTTACGTAGTTCCCGAAAAATGTTGGGCCATAATCAAGAACATTCATGGTGTATACGATGGCATGGTACGGGTACGGTGGCTCTGTCGTTTGTTTCTCTATGGAGCCGTCGGTCGTATCGGTACAGTACCACGCCATCGTATACACCACAACATTTTTCTTTTGCATATACGGCCCGTTGTTTGTTCCTGAGTGATAGCATTAAAAGTAGTTCCAAGATAGTGGTTGATGAGTAGTAATTTAGTGGTTTATGAGTAGTAGGATAGTGGTTTATGAGTAGTTGGATAGTACCGTAGTTTCTGAGTGGTATTGGTTAGTGGTATCTGAGTAGTAGCTTGGTAGTTCCAGTGTGATAAAAATTAGATCTAGTAGTCTCTGTGCTTCCAGAATAATAATAGTAGTAGTAGTAGTAGTAGTAGTAGTAGTAGTAGTAGTAGTGATGAGAGAGAAAATGCCGACCAGAAATGAAGAAAACTATATATAATCCATACAGGAATTGAACAAAACAGAGGAATAAAATAGTTGGGACAAAACAAACACTGAGGTTATCGTGGCAAATCACAGAGGTGGAAAATACAAAAGGCACACAGAAGACGAAGGGAAGTAAAAAAAAGTAAGAGATGATACGAAACACACAGGGACAAAACACAGCAGAAGGTTACAAGGCAAGAAGGAAGATTAAAAGTGAGTGTTAATTAAGGGACCCTGTGATGTAGTTTAAGGAAAATTGGAGATAAATGAGTCCTTCAAATATTGCCACGAGACACACACACACACCTATATGGAAAGGGGGGTTTGTTTCGTGGCATGGTCAGGAGGAATCAGAAGCCTCCAATTTTCATACACGATTACAGGGTCCTTAATTAAAGAAAGTAGAGAAAGGGAAAATAGACACACATACAGTTAGAGAGATTGATAGATAGATAGATAGATAACTTCATCGATAAAAAAAAAAAATATATATATATACTGTATATGCATAGATATAGATAGATAATTATGTTTACTGTATGCATAGATAGTTAGATAGATGTATAGATAGAGATAGATAGAAATAGAGAGACGGATTGACAGACAGAGAACAACGATGATAAAGAAAGTGGTGGTAGTCCACAAATTGAGAGAACACAGAAAAATGAATAAATTTGTGGAACAGAACAGAGAAGTAAGATAACATGAATTATAAGGTGATGAGTTCCAGTAAGTGAGTGAGTACTATGAGTTAAGTAGGTAAGTAAGTAAGTAATCCCTCTAATCTGGCCATGAAATCACTCACAGAAAATATATTACAGTTCCTTTTTTCACTTTCACGGAATATCCTACAGGGGTATTTAACTATTTTATTGACCTAAATGTAATCTATATTTACTAGCCAATCTGGGGGACACGGTACTAATATTACATGCAATTTGACATTATTTAATTCTGTACTATATAATTATATATATAATCATTATCTGTGAATTCTTTCATGGCAAAAAGCTCAAGAAAATGCCTCGGTCACACCATCCTTGCTAGTTTCAGATTGGACAGAAATGCTGACTGATATTCGTAATGGAGTTCAGAGAGAAGCGACGACATGTACAACCTTAACCCTATCCCATCCGACCTATGTGGATATATTGGATGGTATAGTGTTAATTAAGGACCCAGTGATCGTGTATGGAAATTAGATAGAGGCTTCTGATTCCTCCTGACTAGGCCACGAAACAAACAAGCTCCTTTTTCCATATAGGTTGTGTTTCGTAGCAATATTTGAAGGACTCGCTAACCTCCAATTTTCTGACTACATCACAGGGTCCCTTAACATAACTATATTCATATGTTAACAATGCTATAGAAGATGAAAGAGAGACAGAAGAATGTCCAGCCTTGAATATACGAAATAAACTGTAAATGTGTGCTAGCATTCAAATAATTTTCATAAGGAAGGACAGAATTAGTGCAAAATGAATAGTGGTAAAGTTAGCAACAGGAAAATTAGACTTAAGGACCCAGTGATCGTGTATAAAAAAAATAGAGGCTTTTGATTCCACCTAACCATGCCGCGAAACAAGCTCCTTCCTTATAGGCGGCGTTTCGTGGCAATATTTGAAGGACTCATTTACCTCCAATTTTCTAACTACAGCACAACAGGGTCCCTTAATTAAGCGAGACAAAAATATAATTGGCACAGCTGCTAAAATCTGAAGGCAATAAATTTCAACTGGTTGTCGCAGAGCAGTGACTCTTTCACTTATATTAAGGGGAAATTCTCTTTTTTTTTGGTGAATTGGAAGGATACTAACTCCTCCAAACTATACTAGGAAACAGCTGATGCCCTCGTTGGTAGGCTACTAATAGGGGATCTGTTTCGCGGCATAGTTTGGAGGAATCAGAGACCTTCCAATTCACCAACAAAAGAATCTCTCCTTAAGGACCCTGTGATCGTGTATGAGACTTGGTGGCTTCTGATTCCTCCTGACTATGCCACGAAACAAGCTCCTTCAATATAGGTGGTGTTTCGTGGCAATATTTGAACGACTCACTGAACTCCAATTTTTTTTTTACTACATCACGGGGTACCTTGATTATACTGCATCCCTTCCCTATAAATATAAAGAAGTTAAAGCCTCTTACATTCCCGAATAAAAGTAACATCAACTAAGATACCTGATCCGAAATATTGTGGTGAGACTTGCTTGCTTCTAATTACAATCCATCTGAACGTGACAAAGACTGAAACATTCATTATTCACTATAGCTGTATTTCAGTTACGTTAATCACTCGTCGCCTTCTCTCTCTTGAAACAAAATCATATGAAAATCCAAAGTCAGCATCTCCTTCCAATTTGACGACGACGACGACAGTTTGGTTGTGTCGTGGTCAAGGTGAGGGATAATTATTAAGGTGGTTCGTTAGTGCATTACACAAAAAGGGTCATTTTCTCGTCCCGTCCACGAATTGTACGTACAGTCGGCCTCACGAATTCATACACAGAGCATTGGTTAAAAAAAAAAAAAAAAAAAAAAAAAAAAAAAAAAAAAAAGTTGTCTATATTCTGCGCAAACTGCTATGATTATTTTGCTGAAAGATTCAAATATATTCGCCAAATAACATCACTAGAAAAGTTTGTTGGTGTTAGGATATTATTAATGCACAAAATTCTCTAGTTGTTATGAACCCTTGATGTCGCAGTGGTGTATACGAATACCTGAGGCCGACTGTACATTAATCGGATTCGAATCGTCAATGTTGTTGTTATATTTTATGGTTGTCTGGGAATGAACCCTTACTCTTCGACTCATAAATTAAGTGGATTATCATTATTATCGTGTGATATTTTGAATAATTTGGTGTGAGGCAAACTGTAGTATAATGAAAAAAAATAATTTCACTTGAGTACAAGGCTTATTAAAACAATCTTTAACATATAGACCACCGTAGGCTCCCCTGTCATAGGTAATATCTTTTGGAATTAGCCAGAGAAGAGTATAGGTACAGTCGGAGTCAAAAGTGCCGTCGTCTCACTTGCTTCACCGAGGCACGCAATGTTCATACACTCGAGATTATTAGGCGTAGAAAAAGTGCGTATTTCTCGAGTCCATGAACCCTGCTGCGTGTCTTGGTGAAGCAGATGAGGCGACAGGACTTCTGCCGCCGACTGTACAGTACTATTGGTCACATGAATTCGTACACACACTGTTGTTGTTGTTGTTGTTTTCAAGGGTTTACAACATATAGATAATGTAAGACTATGTAACTGCAATACAATATTTTTATTAGGTTTACTATTGTCTTGCAGTCACCGAGTCACTTGGTAGACCATTCACTGTAGTACTACCAGAATAATGACCTCTCTTTTCATATTGCCTGTGTAAGAATTCCTGTGTCCAACCATTCGTAACTAACTATTCATCCGTTTATAGGGTGTCAAACGATAATAATTCTGAGTGAAATTATTCCCATCTGACCAGAGACGAATTATTGCCACAAGGGAGCCAAACTTTGTATAGATACGGGGCGAGAATATGACCCAGGGAGACAGACAAGGAAGATGTTGCAATGTATTAAGGACCCTGTAATCGTGTATGATAATTGGAGGCTTTTAATTCCCCCTTGACCATACCACAAAACAAGCTCCTTCCATATAGGTGGTGTTTCGTGGCAATGTTTGAAGGACTCACTAACCTCCAATTTTCTGACTACATCACAGGGTCCCTTAATTAAAGATCCCTATAACTAGACACGAGACGAACCAATAAGGATGAAATTGCAGTTAGTATTCTTATTAGTGTTAGTAAAAAGACCTACAACTAGCGAGACGTTAGTATAGGTAGTGCTTTGACCCACAGATCTTCCAATACACAGGGACAAACTAAGACATCAATCATCATTAGTTCAGTTACAGGATGATCTACAACCAACCATCGTAATTCCATACATACATACATACAGCCACAATCAAATATCCACCCACACTTTCTTTCCATCTTGCAAATAAATAAATCAGTATCATATCAAAATATAATCATACAACAACAAAAACACCTTACGTCAACTCAACCCCTTCAATTATTATTATTATTATGAGGTGCTGCAAAATCATACACGTGTTGTTCTTTATCATATCAAAATATAATCATACAACAACAACACCTTACGTCAACTCAACCCCCTCAATTATTATTATTATTATGAGGTGCTGCAAAATCATACACGTGTTGTATTTTATTACCAAGATATTTACTACGATGGAAGGAAAGT
>JAWQEG010002755.1:0-5000 GCA_033782935.1 Petrolisthes cinctipes
GCCTCCCTCTCTCTTTCACAAACACCACAGCTTCTCTCTCTCTCTCCTCTCTCTCTCTCTCTCTTCTCTCTCTCTCTCTTCTCTCTCTCTCTCTCTCTTCGTGCACATATAAATGAAATTTCTCTTACACACACAGTCGCTCACTCTTTCTCAGTCTCTCTCACACACACAAACAGTTCCTCTCACATACATACACGCAGTCTCTCTCTCTCTCTCTCTCTCTCTCTCTCTCTCTCTCTCTCTCTCTCCTCTTCTCTCCTTCTCACACAAAGGCAATCTCTCTTTCATACAGTCTCTCTCTCTCTCTCTCACACACATCGATATCACTCTCAGCAAAATCTCACACAGTTTCTCTCTCTCTCTCTCTCTCTCGTTGCGACAGAGGAACCCGAGATGGTGGCCATAACGGAGTCATGGTTGAGAACCTCAGACAGAGATCTTGAAGGGGAATTCGTGATTCCAGGCTACCAACTCTTCCACAAAGATAGAGAGGACAGAGGGGGTGGTGGTGTGCTGTTGTATGTAAAGAACTCCATCAAATCGATGACCTGCAACATCACATCGAACCACGAGCTCCTTGGAGTTGACCTAGAAATAGGGCACTGCAAAATACAGAACCCTGCTGCTTTATAGACCCCCTGGACAACTCAATGAGATGGACAGGGACCTATACCAGTTGCTGGGTGAACTAGTGGACGGCAGGGTGTGCATCCTTATGGGGGACTTCAACACACATGTTGACTGGGAAACCAGAGAGCCCTCTGCCGAGAACACACACTCTTGGAGTTTGTAAATGATGAATTCCTCACTCAATGGGTAAGGGAGCCAACAAGAGGTGCTAACATACTCGACTTGGTCCTCACCTCCGAGGATGACATCATTCAAGACCTCTCTGTAAACGAAGAAATAGGTGGAAGCGACCACAAGCTTATAAGATTTTCAGTTAAGGTCCCTAGTATGGAGTCCGTGACCCCGGTGCATAGAAAATTAGACATGGGGAGAGCGAACTTTGCAGGTCTTCGTGAAAGCGTTGCTGAAATGGAACTAGAAGAGGGAGAGAGAGTGCTGATGATCTGTGGAGGTCATTCTTGTCTTCCTTCATGGAACTTCAGTCGCGCTTTATTCCTCTGAAGGGAACAGGTCAGAAGTTCATTCAACCGAAGTGGTTTAATCGGGAAATCCGTAACCTACTAAGGGAGAGGAGAACTGCGTATCGTCGAGCGAAAGACATCTGGGGACTTTGACGGTCATAGAAGACTGAATCGAAATGTGAAGTCCAAAATAAGGGCGGCTAAGCGTGCTGAGGAGGTCCGTGTGGCTAGACTCTGCAAAGAGAACCCCAAGGAGTTTTTCAGTTATGTGAATGGCCGGTAAACCAATCCGACGCAGGATCGGTCCCTTGGTGAATGAGGATGGAGCATTGATGCACTCTGATGCAGAAAATGCTAACCTCTTAAATGAGTACTTCTCTTCAGTGTTCTCTGAGGAGAGTGTCCCATTCCCGAACCTTTGGACTCCTTCAGTGAGAAGTTGGAGTCAATGGTCTTCACCCAAGAAGAAATTGAGAGAAAAATAATCGAATTAAAAGCAAACAAGTCCCCCGGTCCGGATAGGTTCTTACCTAGAGTGTTGAAAGAAGTGCTTGGTGAAGTATCACGGCACCTGTGCATGGTCTTCAACAGGGTAATCCAGACTGGATGCGTTCCTAGAGACTGGCGTGAGGCAGAGGTGACTCCTATCTTCAAGAAGGGAGATGCTAGCCAACCGTCAAACTACAGACCCATCAGTTTAACCTCGATAGTCTGTAAACTCATGGAGAGCATCATGGTGGACAAATAACAGCACACTTAGAATCAAATTTGCTACTGAGGGGTTCCCAGCATGGGTTCCGGCAGCACCGGTCATGCCTCACAAATCTGGTGGAATTCTTCCATTTTGTTTTCAGTGAGCATGATCGGGATAAAGCGGGTCGATGTTGTCTACTTAGACTTTCAGAAAGCCTTTGATAAGGTACCCCACCGCCGCCTCCTTCGGAAAGTGCGTGCACTGGGCATAGACGGAAATGTGGCAAATTGGATAGAGAACTGGCTAAGTGACAGACGGCAGCGGGTGGTAGTGAATGGACAGGCTTCAGAGTGGGTGCCCGTTACTAGCGGTGTTCCCCAAGGTTCTGTTCTGGGACCACTACTGTTTATCATCTATGTTAATGACGTGGATGGTGACATGGTTGCCAAGATTTCCAAATTCGCCGATGATACTAAGCTTGGTATGAATGTCGCGAAAGAAGGAAATACTACCCGCTTACAAGAAGATCTTAGGAAGATCGGGGAGTGGTCTGACACGTGGGCAAATGCCATTTAACGTGAACAAATGCAAAGTTATGCATATAGGCCACAGAAACCCCCCGAACAGAGTATAACCTTAAGGGCAATGCTCTCGTAAGTACTGATACTGAGAAAGACTTGGGTGTAACTATCACCAGTGACCTCAAGTTCTCAAAGCAGTGTATTGAGGCTGAGAAGAAAGCCCAAAGGATGTTAGGGTACATAAAGCGACAGTTTGGATACCGGAACAAGGAGATAGTACTTTGTCTGTACAATTCCCTTGTCCGACCGCACCTGGAGTATGCAGTCCAGTTTTTGGAGTCCTTCTTACCGAAAGGATATTGCTAGATTGGAACGAGTGCAAGCCAGGGCAACCAAACTTATACCCTCTCTTAGACACAAGAGCTATAAAGATCGGTTGGTAGAACTCGACCTGTTCTCTTTGGAAACCCGGAGACTGCGTGGTCAGCTTATCGAAGTGTTTAAAAATACTACGAGGCTTTGACAATGTAGACTACAGGGACATTTTCCAACTCAGTGAGGGCACAACCAGGAATCATGGCTACAAACTTGAACTGAAGCGTTACAACCGTGATCTGTGTGGTAAGTTCTTTACATACAGCATCTGCGGTACTTGGAACGCGCTTCCTGCTGATGTAGTCAACAGCAACTCTGTGGATCAGTTCAAGTCTAGATTAGACAAAGCCTTAAATCACCGTCTAGGTGTTTAAGCCGTTGTGCGAGTGTTCCTTGATGGTTTCACATAACACATTCGAGGATGGTCGCCTACTTGCGCAACCAAACCCACAGGTACCCTCTTTGTATGGATCGTAAGGTCCCCTAGGGTACTTCTTTTCCTTGTAACTCCTTGTAACTCTCTCTCTTCGTGCTTGCTGTCCAATAATAATAATAATAATGAATAAATAAATAATAATGTGTTTCAATTTCTTTATTATAAAATTTAATGTAAATATTAATTATCCCATGAAATAAATGGGTTTAATATTTATCAATAATTAATTTAGGTGTAAGAAAATGAAAAATAATAAATAATTCAGGTGTTAACAAAATTATCATAAAAAATAAGGAAAAAAATAAATCAATCTGTGTTAAAATCATAGCGTTTTCTCTTATGAATATACTTATGATAATTTGTAGCAATATTGGAGCAACTTGATTCCTCCAAATTATTCCAGGCAACAGGGTAGATAGATACCATTATAATATTTATTAATTATTCCTGTTTCCTGACATATTTTGGAGGAATCAATGTACTCCAAAGTTACTACAAGGGACCTCAGATCTCTCTAGGGTAATTTTGGAGCAAACTGATTCCACTAACCCAAAATTATGATATAATTACAATATACATATTCATACGATAATCAAAGGGAGAGGTAATGGATGGGGGGTAGAGGAGGATTGTGGGGTGTGAGGGAGGGAAGAGAGAGAGAGAGAGAGAGAGAGAGAGAGAGAGAGAGAGAGAGAGAGACGAGAGGAGAGAGAGAGAGATAATGGAGGGGGGTTAGGGTTAGGGGGAGAATTGTGGGGTGTGAGGGAGGGGATATGGGCAGAGAGAGAGAGAGAGAGAGAAAGTGATTTATGGCTCAAAATTTATCTTTAATGGCAATCCATAAAGGGGGGTTACTGAGTTGACTTCCCCTCCCCCCTACCCCTCATCCACCCTACACATACCCCCTCCCTCCCACCCATGCCCTTACCCCCCCCTAGATACCATACCCCCCTAAACCCCCCCCCCCCTTCATTATCGTATAATGATGCCATGATTTGGTAGAAAATGTAGTTCACGTTTTGGTTCATAATTCATTTATTATTATTACTTGAATTCATTATTATATAATTAAATTTCCCATAATTTTCCCTATATTTTAATATAATAATTTCTTTAATTACGCAATTAATTAACGAAATTAGCGAATATTTTCTATTTATAATTTCCAACCGTGACTAATGGGTACATTGGAGCACTTTGGGTGCTCCAAGGTATCTCAGGCAACACAACTTAATGCAGGAATAATACAGTTTGAAGGAATCAGTTTGCTCCACAATTACCCTATGGAAATCTGGGTTCCTTTATAGTACTTTGATTCCTCCAAAGTATGTCAGGAGAAGAGAATTAATTAATAAATATAAATTGTATCAATCCTGTTGTATGGAATAGTTTGGAGGAATCAAATTGGTCCAGTATTACCACAACCAACACCACAGCTCTCGAATGAATTAGCTTCGAATGAATCAACTTGGTGAATCATTCTAAAGGGGGTGTAGGGAGGGGGTGGTGTATTAGGGGGGTATGTGGGGTGTAGGGATGGGCTTGGGTTGGGTTGTTGGGGAGGTGTAGGGGTGGTAGCTTCGAATGAACCAGCTTCGAATGAGTGAATCAGCTTCGAAGCTACCACCCCCTACACCCCCCATACCCCTCTAATACACCCCCCCTACACCACCCCTACATCCCCCTATACCCCCCTAATACACCATCCCCTCCCTACACCCCCCAATACCCCCCTAATATTCCACCACCCTCCCTACACCCCCTCTAAAATGGTTCACCAAGTTGATTCATTCGAAGCTAATTCATTCGAAGCTGTGGTGTTGGTTGTGGTAATACTGGACCAATTTGATTCCTCCAAACTATTCCATACAACAGGATTGATA
>JAWQEG010002755.1:10000-37258 GCA_033782935.1 Petrolisthes cinctipes
CATTTCTCACTTTCTCCCATATTCCATGTTTCCGCTCCATACAGTACAGTAGACACTGCTATCCCTTCGTACAACTTCCTCTTTACGTCCATTCTAAGTGACTTACAGTCAAACATCCTATTCATTCCTCCTAGCACCTTTCCTACCTCATTTACTCTACATTTTACCTCTGTCTCTATTTTACTACCCACCATCACCTTTGACCCCAAATACTTAAAGCACTCTACCTCCTCCAATATTTCACCATCCAGCATTATATTCATCCTTCTATCCTTTGCTCCACTCCTAGATCTCATTACCTTGCTCTTTGCCTCGTTCACTCTCAGTTTCCTCCTGCACACCCGTCCAAACTCCAGCACTAACATACTCAGTTCCTTTTCTGACTCTGCCACTATCTCAGTCTTCTCTCCATCACCCTAGCATTTACCTCTCTTACCACACTGTCCATAAAAAATATTAAACAACCATGGTGGCAACACACAGCCTTGACAGAGTCCTACCTTTACTTCCCACTGTAACACATGCTCTACTGTTCACATAGAAACTTTCCCCCCCTTTCAATAATCCCTCCCCCCTCCAGCCCGTACAACTGCAAAACCTTCCACAATCCATTTCTATCAGTTCTATCATATGCTTTCTCGAGATCCATAAATGCCCATACTACTTCTTTACTTTTCTCTAATTATTTTTCACACACCTGCCTTATTGCAAATATCTGGTCCACACAACCTCTTCCTCTCCTAAAGCCACCTTGCTCTTCACTAATCACAGCCTCCGTACCCTCTCTGACTCTCTTTATCAGCACCTTCCCATACAGCTTTCCTACTACACTTAACAGGCTTAAACCCCTAAAACTCGTACATTGGTATCTATCCCCCTTTCCCTTATATAGAGGTACTACACAAGCACTCACCCATTCTACAACCACTCCATCATACTTGTTCCACCATATTTCAGTCATTCTACAGTGCATCCATCCAAACCTGAAGCTTTCCCTGTTTTCATCTCTCTCATTGCCTCCTCCACCTCCATCTTTCCCTGTTTTCATCTCTCTCATTGCCTCCTCCACTTCCTTCTTTCTTATCGCTCCTCATTTAATCCCTCCAACCTGTTTACTTCAATTCACCTTCCAAACACAACAATTAAGTGTTGTGCATATATTACCCCCTAGTGAAGGACTGGTACACTTTACATTTACTATGACCACGTGACAACAAGGGATACTACTGCTGTGTATTGTGTATATACTGATGTGTTAGTGTTGTGTATATCGTACCCCCTGGTGAAGGACTGGTACACTTTACACATGTGCCACTGTGTCTTTTGTGCTTGCCACAAAGTTCTAGCCCTCCCACTCTCTCATTACATTGGCCACGTGAGAAAAAGGTAGGGGTGAGCAGTGTACCTGTGCTACCGTACTGTCTCGTCTGGCCGCCGCCTTGCACTCCACACACACGTACGACACAATTTATTTTCCTCCACTTGTGCTACACCTCATACTCACCCTCTACCCACGCCAATATTTTTTCCACCAATACGTAATACCCTCTCACAACACTATTCCACATACATTCCATTACCACCACCAACCTCGTCTCCACATGACGTTCAACCTCCACTAGCCTCTCGTCACACGCCGCTCCACACGCACACGCACATACACCCGAGCTTGTAAATACGCGACCACGTTCCCAAATGTTTATGTCATCTGACCTGGTAACACTGTGTGGGGAAGGTGTCATTGTTGGTGAAAGATTGTATCATGTCCCTCTACTATGTTCCACCTACTCTGATTCATCCCCAAATAAATGTTACCAGCTCAAATGGCATAAACATCTAAATACGTGGTCGCGAATTTACCAGCTCGGGTGTACATAATTTTTTCCCCCTCCACCTGTGCGCTACTCAGCCCGTTCCACACACACCTCGCCACTTTTCTCCATATTTACCCACCACATTTTCGCACCCACATTCCACCTACAACCCTAGTCTCCACTCCACACTCTCTCGCCCCTAAAACCTAACGACACGCGACTCCACATTCACACCACCATGTGCCCCACCAACTCCACCACACAAGACACCCCCACTGCCTCTCCACCCTAACAAAACACCGTCACACTCTCACACAACATCACCCACAACTCCACACTCCACATTCCTTACGTTCCACCCTTTTCCTGCGGTCTGGCACGGCAGCGCCCTTCAGGATGAGAAATACCAGGCTGTACTACGCGTCCTACCCTCGGAGGTGTTCGCATCTGTTACTCCACTTCTCACCCACCACACCCCCAGTTCCAAGTACGAGGGGGTGAAGGCGGCCATCACGACGGCTCAAGGGATGTCAACGATGCAGCACTACAAGGCCCTGGAGGATGTGTAAGTGGAGGGACGCCGCCAGTCAGTCCTGTTGTGACACATGCAGCAGTTGAACGTAGAGGCCGGCTCTCCCTTGATCAACTGCATCTTCAGAGTGTGGCACACCTGGCTCCTGCCTCCCGAGGTGCAACTCCACCTCCTGGCCCAGCCCAACCCCACACTCCAATAGTACGGGGAACTGGCTGACACACTGATGGAGGCCCACAACGACCACGCCGGGGTATGGCTGACACAACCCACCGCCGCAGCCAACGCCACCCAACCACCACAACAACAACCAGTCATCAAACCAGCTGCACAAGCACTACAACCTCCTATGCCCGCCCTCGACGCCACGACCATCATGTGTCAGCTTGAGGCCCTCTCTGCAAAGGTGGACCTACTCCAGTTACCACCCACCATACAGGATCACAGCTGGGCTTCACCTCCATGCCAGCTACCTCCTCCACAACAGGTGCTACCACCACCACCACCACCACCACCACATCAACAACCTTGGCAGGACCCCCACATATGTTCCTGCCACCAGGTACCAGGCAAGCAACTCTTACCCACCGTGTCACTGAGCCGCCCCTACAGGTCTTGCCTCTACCAGATGGAACCAGGGAAACGAGTAGGGTGGTGGCAACACGGTGCCTCCATCGCTACCACCTGCCCCTCAGCCACATCCCCTACTTACTTACCCTCCCACCCACCACTTACATGCCTCACGTACACATATGTAAAACACACCATTTCTTCCCTTTAATATTATTTACTAGCGGAGGTACCTGGCGTTGCTGGGAAAGATGCCTATATAAATAGGACTAAGGACACAAATTATAGTTTAGCAAGCAACTTTATTAAATTATTATCTTAGTGAGAGATGTTTTCATTGATATATAGTCAGGACCATTATAACAGTTATACGTAAACTTTTATTTAAAAAAATTCTGAGACATGTCATGACCACGTCATGGTGTCATGCATATGGGTGTCATGTCCAGGCTATTCAACCATGACATCAGTCATGGGCCTGGCCCAGGCATTGGGTAACGGAAAATTTCAGTTCTAACTTCTGTTCGAGCGGTACATTTGGCGCGCGATTTTAGTAAGTTTATAGTAAGTTTTACGAAACCCAAGATGTCCACTGTAACCGTCATGAGCTAGCCTTAATACATCTGAGTGTACTGAACTAGGTAACACAATCTGATGGGTTTCTGACCAACAATAATTGGCTGATAGAGTTGGAGGCCGGTATGCACTCATGAGTACACCTTGATCATAATAGAAGGCAGGTAGGATGTCTACATCCTTCTTGTCTAGAGCAGCATGTCGCCCTGCAGCTAAAGAAAGGTCAGTTTCCTGTGCCTGTATCAAATCTACTTTAGAGATAATATCAAAATGAGGCATGGAAAGTGACGGAGACTGACATTGCTTCTGAGAGGCTTGTTGGACCTGTGAACAAGTCAACACTCAGGAGGGAAAAACATCAGAAGGTTCAGAAGGGAATACAGGTAAAGACTTTTCTACAGTTAGAACAATAGGTACCACAAGTTTACCTGCTATGTCATTACCAAGCAATAAATGAATTCCTTTAACAGACAGGTTTCCTTCCTGTACTGCCACTTTGACACACGAGGCAACAAGGGAACACTTAAGATAAATATGGGCCACGGGGTATGAAGTCTGAGAGGTGAGACTGGAAATTAATATACAGTATACCTTATCTCCAGTAAAGTTATCTTCTAGATGGGGAAGAACATTACTTAGCAGTATGGATTGAGGAGCCACCGTGTCTCGTAAGACCTTAATAGGATAGGTCTGACCCTCCTTTGTCAAAGCCACTTCACCATCAAAAATAAAGTCATCAAACAACTGTTTTGACTGGACAACACTACTATTAGAAGCTACAGGATTTGATGAGGTAGAGAAACCTGATGCAGTAGAGATGAAACTTTCTTACTACTCTTTTATATATATATATATATATATATATATATACAGTGTCGGCAAGGGAAGATGATCCGCGCACCGTCAAACCTTGGAGTGAGTGGGTATGAATCATAACTGTCACATTCTTTTCACCTTACACTTAGCTGTAAATGGCGAACACTGGCAACTTTTGTACCCTTCCCTCCTCCCCATACATCATACCGCTCTCAGTGTTTCAAGGCCACAGTGGAGGGTGAGACGTTTTCTTATTGAACGTTTTTTGTGTGTTCGCGCCATTTGCCTCGTTCACTTTCTTTGATCATATTTTTTTTTCTTTAGGTAATAAATGGTTGGAATTACCACAAACGTTGGGGAGAGGGCCCGTGTCGTTGCCCTGAGAGAAGAAGGGGTAGAAATTAATGAAATAGCAGCTCGTGTTGGACGTGGTAGAGCAACTGTTATACGCATCCTTGGTGCCAGCAGACGCCTTGGTGATAATCAGGTCCCACCACCAAAACCTCGCCTTGGTGGTAAGAAACAAACTTCAAAAAGGACTGATACACTCATCAGGCGTTCTGTAATTAAAAATCCATTCGTAACATCGATAGAAATAAAAAAAGAATACCCAGAACTATTAAAAGATGTGAGTGAAAGGACTGTCCGTCATCGCCTTCACCATGATTTGAATTTACGCGCCCACAGAGCTGCACGGAAACCAACGCTTACCAAAGCAATGAAAAGGAAAAGACTAGAGTTTTGTGCTAGAAATAAAGAATGGACACCTGACCAGTGGAAGAAGGTAATTTTCTCAGATGAGAGCACCTTCAGGTGTGTTAGACTGAGTGCAAGAACTGTGAGACGCCCACCTAAAAGCAACCGATACGATCCTCGCTACACCATCAAAACGGTCAAACATCCACCTTCTCTGATGGTTTGGGGTTCATTCAGTGGTGAACATGGTGGAGGAGAGTTGTTCTTCTTAGAACCTAAAAAAACAATGAATGGTGACATTTATTTGGACGTATTAAAGGACCACTTGCATAGTTTTTTTGATATGCACCGACCAGATGGTTTGTTTTTGCATGATGGTGCACCTCCACACAAGTGTCATGACGTAAAACAATGGTTGAGGGAAAATGACATTCCAGAGATTGAGTGGCCAGGTAACTCACCTGACCTCAACCCAATAGAGAATGTCTGGTCACTTATGAAAAACAAATTAAAAGGAGAAGATACGAGTACGGTGATGCGCTTGAGGGAAACTGTTTTGAAGTTGTGGCAAGAAATTGACGTTTCATATTTTGAAAAATTAGCTTGTAGTATGCCTAAACGTATCCAAGCCGTAATCAGTGCTAATGGAGATAACACCAAGTACTGAATCTCAATATAGACAAGTAAGTGGTACATGAATTTTATTTTTTCTAGCATATTTTGTATGCTTTTACAAATTCGTGTGTACGCATATCCCAGCATTGTTTACGCGGATCATCTTCCCTTGCCGCGACTGTATATATATATATATATATATATATATATATATATATATATATATATATATATATATATATATATATATATATATATATATATATATATATATATATATATATATATATATATATATATATATATATATATATGTTCCGACACTGGACATAGGCTTCATCAAGCCCGTTACCGTGGCCCAGGTCAACTGTTGCTCACACACACACGTCACGACTTCCGAACTAGTACCCAGCCACAGAGGGAGGGAAGTGAGGGTAATTCCCAAATACTGCAGCTGTTATGGTACCAGCAAGGGTGTTTTACGATGTTCGTTGGCCTTATAGTACATTTGTGGTGTTTACAAAAAGCAATAGTATGTCCTGGCTTCCTACAGTATACACATGTTAATTGGCTAGTAGTGAACCCGCTACCCCTCAGCTTATCCTTAGCATCTTTGTATTGAAATCGTCAGGGGAACTTTTTACAGAAAGAGTGAGGTCTCCCTCACGCCTCGACCAGATCTGGAGCCTCAAAGCCTGAGCATCTGCTTGTTCCGCCACCCTCAATAGTTCCATCTCACCCCTCTCCTCTATATGTATTTCACAATAGGTAAGGGCACTTTTCTTTTAAATTCCTCTAGGACAATGAGATTAATAAGTTCTGAATAGGTGGTGACCGAAAGAGCATTTAGCCATTTCTTAAAATATTTAAGCTTATCACATGCAAATTCCACATATGTTTGATGCTTATTTTTGACCAGTTTCCTGAATTTATCTCTGTACGTCTCTGGGGTTACCACATGGACATACAGAATCTGTTGCTTGACAAACTCATAGTCATTGGGTCTATCTAGGTAAGTGTAAGTATAAAATGATTTACCTGTTTGTTTAGGGGCAATCAGCGACATCTTTAGGCCACTCGTTTTTAGTTGCTAATCAATCGAAAAGGTTAACTGAACCCTCAATATCACCTTCATCAAAAGCAGGTATCATTACAGTTACACTAGACATGTTAAAGGACAGTTCCTTTTCCTCCACTCTGCTTCCTGCTCTACCTTGTTCTCTACCCACTGCCAACTTTTCTAGTTTTTCTCTTTCAAGTTACATTTTCTCCCATTCGAGCTGGTATTGCATCTCTACCCAGAGCTTTTCAACCTGAGAAACTTCAGGTTTGTTATTACTCTTACCACCTGGTGTTTTAGCAGACTGAGTTGGAGGGATAGTGTCAAGGTTAAAAGGGACTTATTCCTCATCTTCAGTGTCGGGTAGAGCAGGGGTGTCCATAATTCCCTGCTTCACTAAATATTTTACAACAACATCCTTAATTACCGACTTAGTGAGTTTACTTGGGTGATCAGGTAAAGAGATCTTAAAATTTTGATCCACTCTTTCTTCATAAACATATTTATGTATTCAGGGTTTTTTTTGTTTTAATTCCTTGCACCATGGAATCAATCAATAGGCAGACAACAATACATAAGGGTAGGCGGGACCCATGAAAATCCAATGACTACACACACACACACACACACACACACACACACACACACACACACACATACATCACGAAAACATAACAGAATGAGGCACAAGAATACAGACAAATATTTACATTATGACCAACTTAAATCCACCAAAACGAGGGTGGCGTACCAGAAGTTCCTCCAAAACCTGGTGGTTCAGTCAGGGAAAGGGGTTAGCAAGGAAAGATTCTACACCATAGCCCTTACCTTCCATGATTAAAAATATACCAGATGGATAACCATGATTTAATATGACAATAAATGAAGAGAGTTAGTTTGGCATGTAAGCGGCGGCTTGATTGAAACACGACCCAATGTCTATGTTTACCATTACCATATGCTCTCAAGGTGTTAATCAATACGTTTAGTAAGGCGATACACAGTATAAATGAACCGTATATAAAATGTTTGAGTAGGACAATTACAAAGGATAGGCATCTACGAGAGACCTTCCTTATTCCTTCACACAAAAATAAGGATTCTTGTACAGTGCATGAGGTAGAGAATATACCGTAATACTCTACATGTTAATGATCAACACCTATGAATACCCATTCCTCCCAGAGAAATAATGACTAAACGTACCAATATTAACACTAGTAATGACAGAAAGCTCCCTTGAGTGTAGCCATAACACTTAACACTTAAACAAGTAAAGGACACTTTGAGTGTGCTTTGTCATCTACGAGGTTTATACACTTGTAACGGTTGTTACTGTGTAGTGAAGATGTTTGTTATCTTCACTTAGGGTTAATGACAAATAAGTTTGTGTTGGCCTAGTCTAGTCTAGTCTAGTTTATTTCTTCAGGTCCTACATTGCATATAGAGTTTTATAGCTAACCTGGAAGCTAACCTGGAATATGATCATGTGATATATTTTATAGTCAACCTTGAATATGCTCAATCATATACATAAAGGTTGCCTGCTACAATACTCCCCTCCTTAGTGACGAGGAAGGAGGAACGATACAGTCTTCTTATGGCGTCCGCTTGCA
This sequence comes from Petrolisthes cinctipes, assembly GCA_033782935.1. Lineage (NCBI taxonomy): Eukaryota > Metazoa > Arthropoda > Malacostraca > Decapoda > Porcellanidae > Petrolisthes > Petrolisthes cinctipes. The sequence continues at coordinate 18,296 of JAWQEG010002755.1, forward strand.
TTGTGGAGAAGTTGTAGAACGTATCAGTAGCGTGGAGTTGTAGGCGAAGTTGTTGTTGTTGTAGTGGTCGAGGTCGTAGAATGGTGTGTAGCAGGAAAGCTGATGCATGTGCGCGTGCGTGTGTGAGCGTGTTGCTGCAGTGCCAATTAAATCGAACTCAATGAGTCCCTGGGCTTACGATTTTTAATGTCGACAACAAGGTCGAAGCTTGTCAAAAAATCGGCGCCCAGATTGGCTTGTGTGCGCGAGTGTGTGCTCGTGTGCGCGAGTGTGCGCGAGAGTGCGTGCGTGTGCGCGAGTGTGTGCGCATGCGTGCGTGTGTGTCCGCAGGCGTGTTTGCGCACGCGTGCGTGTGTGTCCGCAGGCGTGTGTGCGCGCGCGTGCGTGCGTGTGTGTCCGCCGGCGTGTGTGCGCGTGCATGCGTGTGAGTCCGCAGGCGTGTTTGTGCGCGTGTCCGCAGGCATTTGTGCGTGTGTGTGTGTGTGCACATGTGTGTGTGTGTGTGTGTGCACATGTGTGTGCGCGTGCGTGTGCACTTGCGTGGCACTTGACACAGGTGTGAGTCCAACTCCCGATGTCTTTGTTGATATCCGACCAAATGAACCTTGAATGTGTCATTTCTTGTGTAGCTCGTATTCCAGGGTGAGAGGTTATGCAGTTGATGTAAGAGAGGGTACCGATGATTTTTTGCAATGACTTGTGGCATGCCAGTTCTGGTACCATGCTTAATTCAGCTCCAGTGGCAGGAGGGCAGTTGCGTGGCTAAATTTCGTGAGACTAGACGTGGTGCCACTTGTTTCGAAGTTGCACTCTAGTAATGAGAACCACATGGCAGGGTTGTGAGTGCAGAATGTAGGGGCTTTGAAGGCCACTGAGGCTACATTCTCGTCGTTATTTGCCATTGTCACCCGGGGTCACCAATGTAACGGTTGTTACTGTGTAGTGAAGATGTTTGTTATCTTCACTTAGGGTGAATGGCAAACAAGTGTTGTGTTGGCCTAGTCTAGTCTAGTCTAGTTTATTTCTTCAGGTCCTACATTGCATATAGAGTTTTATAGCTAACCTGGAAGCTAACCTGGAATATGATCATGTGATATATTTTATAGTCAACCTTGAATATGCTCAATCATATACATAAAGGTTGCCTGCTACACACTGCACAACATACACCTATATCATTTGAAACACAGTGGTGAAGGGAGGTTTGCTTACAACTTATTAGGTAGTTTAAAACCGTAGCATCCTGGCAGGGTCGCCATTTAATGTTACCCTCAGTTGATCTTCCAGTTCATGCCCGAGACTAGGCACAACATTAAAATAAAATTAGAGTTAGAACGGATAACCAATGTAGTTCACAGAGGATAATAGGGCATGAAGAGAGGGGGGATTTAATATGTATATACAGTTTACAAGCATTAAGACAAAGTTACAACCCAATTCCTTACAATGTATAGAAATTAACCTAAATAACACATAACCTATTAACAATAACACATAATTTAGGCTACACTGGTTACATAGAGGAGAGAGGCAAGGGTTACTGAACAATAGTCACGTGAGTAGTGATGATAATGACGGAGGTAGCAGGCACACAGATAAGGAGTATCCGGTAGATAAGACTACCACACACAAAGCTGGTATGTGGCAGGAAAGTACACTGAGGGAGACCTGCCCACTGTGTTGTTGTTGTTAATTATGCTTTATGCCTATCGACTTGTTAATGGTCATTAAGGCGATATATTTATAGAGTGATTGCTTGTATGTATGTGGAAAAGTGTACGGGTGTGTCAGGGTGTGTGTGTCAAGGTGTGTGTGTGTGTGTGTGTGTGTGTGTCAAGGTGTGTGTGTGAGTGTGTCAAGGTGTGTGTGTGTGTGTCAAGGTGTGTGTGTGAGTGTGTCAAGGTGTGTGTGTGTGTGTGTCAAGGTGTGTGTGTGAGTGTGTCAAGGTGTGTGTGTGTGTGTGTGTGTGTGTGTCAAGGTGTGTGTGTGTGTGTGTGTGTGTGTGTTAGTGTCTCCTCCTCCTCTGCGTGTTGGAAATCGGCAGGAGATTTGTTGTGTTGATTGATTGATTGATTGATTGATATTAGGCGCCGCAACAGCGAGGTCATATGGCACCAGAAAACGGTGATAGAGAGGTGAGACAGCAAACAGGAAGGAAATAGAAAGAATAGAGGGACAATAGCTAGTGTCTGGGGCCGAAGGGGTGCCAAAACCGTTAAAGTATTGCCCACATCACTAATGCAGGCAATACCTCCCTATGGAGTGTTGTGTTGATGTTTTGGAGAGTGGACGAGCAGACGGTGTTGCTTTGTTCGTCCACACCTCCCAAACTTTGACGACGTCGGGGTCCCGGTAACGTGAGGTGTACTGGAAGAAGAGGTCAAGGGGACAGTAAGTGACAGTAGCTCTATGGTGACAGTAGGTGGTGGTGGTGGTGTTGGTGGACTGTCTGTCCTTCTCCCCCTCTTCCTCTTTCCTGCCATCTGCCATCCTCCATGTCCATGTTGTCGCCGGTGGGGTCATCTTTGGTGGTGGTGGTTGAGGTGGAGGTGGAGTAGGAACTGGTGTCTGTGTCCTCCTCCATCTCGGGGTCTTGTTGGGCAGTCTCAGGTAGTGGTGGTAGTGGTGATGCCTTTCCAACATTCCCCCGGTTGAGTGGACGAGGCAACATCAATCGGCGACTGGGGTGGGCCGGAGGTGTGGTTATTGGTGTGTCAGCTCTGCTCCTCCTCCATCTTGCTGCATCGTTTCTTGGTGGTGGTGGTGGGGGGCGGGGGTTGTAGATCAGGAGAAATGGCTATTGATGGCAAGCCATTTCTTCTGAATATGTCTTGGAGGAGGTCGGAAAGACGACCCAGCCCTTCTGCAGCTAAGGTAACAGCAGTCTTGGTCAGACGGTGAAGATGTCTGCCTGCTGCTGCCGTTGCTGGGCGTCAGCCGTCTTCCTCCCACGGGCATGGAGTGAGCCTAGGACCTGCCCACCATCAGGTCCGGCTACGTTGGTAGCCTCCACACCCTTCCTCACTTCCTCTACGTCCCCCAGTGATGGTGGTGAGGTGGTAGCAGCAGAGAGAAAGATATAGGTGAAACTGGGAGATCTTTAGATGTTAGAATGAAAGAACATAAACGAGATATGACGAATTGTAACACAAATAATGCTAACTTTGTCCATGCATATGACAACAACCACTGTATTGATTGGAATTCTGGTAAAATGATAATTAAGTGCAACAATTTCAAGAAACGTAGAATATTAGAATCAGTATGTATACAACACTATAAAAACTTTAACTTAAATGAAGGTATGTTCAAACTAGATCCATTAATGAGAGCACTAGTGGTCAAATCCCTCCCAGATGTGGGGTCGGGTCCCTGAAGAATGGCCAGGTCAGGTCGGTTGGGTGAGGTGAGGTGTGGTTTGTTTGTCATCAGAACACACCTTGTCCCTCCCTCCCCTTGTCAGCTACTTATTTTCCTTTCATGTTTCATTCAACTCTGTACTGCTGAAGAGGGAGTTAGTTGCCTCCGAAACGTCCATATTAAATACATTTTTGTCTATAAAAAGTGGGTTTTTCTTAGCAAGAGAAAGATGTCCTTCATGTGGACGAGGTAATCTCGCTCGTAGCAGGTAACAAAGCCATATTCCTTCGAATGGTTAAAACCCTTCACCCTGCCAACAAGACGGTAAGCAGGGGAAGTGGTGGGGTCTGTAGTAGGTGTTGACTGGACCATGGCTGGTTGTAGAATCAACCGACTGTGGATTGTTTTGTTGTTTGTTTGCACGGGAAAATACCTCTGCTTGGGCCTTATGCCTGTGCTGGCGGGCCCAACAGTCTGGTTTCCACACCAATACCCGACCCTGTTTGGGGGTGGATATATATATATATATATATATGCAAATAAATCACTTGGTGGCACGTGATCCAGGAATATGCGTAAATCCACAAGGAAGGAAAAATAAACACGGAGTCCCATATGGCAAAGCATGTGCCTGTGGTGTATTTTCGATCAAGGTTTCGAGACCAGTGAGAGAGAGAGAGAGTAGGGTGGGTCAAGCCTGTGGACTGACGTGGTATATACGTCGCACTATAATTGTTCTTATCCCAGTGTTATATTTCATCAAAATAACTTTTTCTCGGGGACAAGTGCCTTAATCATTCACTTTTGGTAATCCATTATAATGCAAAGAATTAGCGGAAGCTGTGAAATAACCCGTGGCAAAACATCATATTGATTCAACCTTAGCGATGTGTGTACCTTTTTCAACCAGAGAGAAGCTTACTTATTCCTTTGCCATGTAGTCCTAGCAGCTGACTTGGTTTGATATTGATATGCCATATTGGTTTGATATGCCAGCCATGGCAGGCGACGGTCCCTCACGGCTCGTACTGGTCAGGTTCTGGCTACCAACTGAAGCACTAGTGGCGGCCAAGGCAGGGGCAGCAGTGCCATCCCCGGTGACGTCAGACATTGTTTCTCTGGCATATCTGGTTGTTGTTGTTGTTGGTTCAGGTTCGGCAGTAGCTTTGTTGGTGTGTCTTTCTTTTATAATTAACTTCGTATGGCGAAAATATGCAATTTTACCTTCACTCTTGGCTTGCCTTAAACGAGGAAGTTGTGCCTTCTTTATATCCTGCGATGCAGAGCACAAGTCTTCATTAATGTAAATCTGTGTTCCCTTTAGCTTAGAAATATTTCGGATGACTGCCTCTCTATCTCAAACTCTGTTGAAGGTGTCAATGATGGGGTACTTACCGTTCTGATGGTGGTAATGTTGTCCTACACAATAAACACACTCTTGCTGGATGTTTGATAGTTGTAGCTTTTCTTCCAATATGCGGTTTACTTTCTTGGCTGATTGTTCCCAGGTCTCGTTAGGTTCCTCCTCAGTTCCCACAAATTGTAGATTATTAGGTTTGTTGTAATCATCCAGGTAGCCACAGCAATCTTTAATAAGTGCAGCAATAGAATTGGAACTCACCTGCAGGTCTTCAGATAGTGTCTTGATCAGTTGTTTGTTGCCCTCGTCCTCCAGCTTCAGCTGTTTCACTTGTTGTTTCACGGTGTCAATTTCACATTGAGAAAATTCCAGGCTAGTTCTCAAGTCATGTACTGTAGATTGTAGCTGATTATACTGTTCATTAATTTCTTTCACGAATACCGCCATGACACCGAAGTAAGCTTGGTCTTGCGAAGCCAACATAGTTTTCAGAAAGAAGTATCCATTGTCAGCTGGTTACGTTCTGGCAGCCGGAAGGTAGGCTGTATGAGGTGGGGTAGAGAGTAGCAAAAAAACACGTCCACTCGCTATGGTGTCTGAGGAGAGAGAGAGAGGATAGTAAACATGGAGGAAGAAAATAATAATAATAACAATAATAATAATAATAATATAAACCTTGAATCTGTACTGTAAAATAATAATAATAGCAATAATAATAATGAAGTACTTAATTAATCCTTATATATGAAGAAGTCAATTTCTCTCACACACATACACACACACACACACACACACACACACTCTCTCTCTGTATGTGTGTGTTCTTACCTATTTGTATCCTTACAGGATTGAGTCAAGCTTGTAATGTACTGTATTTTAAAACCCAATTATCATATTTTTCGTTAAAGTTATGTAAGTTTTTGACACACACCACTTCTTCTGGAAATATGTTCCTTTGATCTATTACTCTATTTGGAAAACTATTTTTCTGTACATCTTTATCTCCTCTTCTTTTAATTAAGTTCTTACTGTGTCCTCTCCTTGTAGGTATTCCTTGTTGACACAAGTTTTCTATATCTATCTTTTCCTTTTCTGTGACACATTTGTAATCCATAATTATATCTCTTCTCTTTCGTTTTCTTCCAGTTTAGGTAATTTTAGTTTTTCTGTTATTTCTTCATAACTTAGTTCTCTTAGACTTGGTAACCATCTTGTTGCTGCTCTAATTGGGTGATATGTTTCTTTAAATGTGGGTTCCGTAATTTTGCAGCATATTCCAAGCTTCTATTGTCAATTTGTTTTTTACTCCCTACTTCCAAACTTAATAACATGACACTTATCTGCATTAAACTCTATCTGCTATTTATTACTCCAGTTAACTATTTTGTCCAAGTCTTCTTGAAACTGTTTACAGCAGTTTTCATTCTTAATTGTTCTTTGTACCTTGGCATCATCAGCAAATATATTCATATAAATGTCATCTGTAACATTTACTTCTATATCATTTATATAATTTAAGAACATTATTGGTGCCAATACTGAGCCTTGAGGAACTAGATGTATGACCTTCAGCCATGGAGAATAGTTCCCTCTTAGTACTGTTCTCATTTTTCTTCCTACTAAAAAAACATCCATCCATTATAGTAGTTTTCCTATCACTCCTCCTTTATGTTGTAATTTCCATATAAGTCTTGGGTGCGGAACTCTGTTAGAAGCTTTTTCAAAGTCAAGGTAAATACTATCCACCCACCCTTCTCTCTTCCTTGTTTTATTTTCTGATATTCTCGTATAGGAACTCAGTACGTTTGTTACTTACTAATTCCAAACCAAAATTGTCTCTCTATTATCACCTCATTTTACTTCAAGTGATCAACCCAATTTTTTCTCATAAGAAGACTCTCTCTCTCTCTCTCTCTCTCTCTCTCTCTCTCTCTCTCTCTCTCTCTCTCTCTCTCTCTCTCTCTCTTCAATGACAAGCCATAATAATTATGTATCCAGGGCTTGTGAAGTTATATATCTTTTGGCAAACCAGTGAACCAATTACAACATTTATCCTGTAACAGTTACAAACCATAATAAGTATCCTTGTCTTGTTAAGTTTTTTAATCTTCTGACTTAAGAGTTAACCATTTACAAGATTTATAGTGTCAGAGTCACAAGCCATAACAAACATTTTTAGGTCTTGTTGATGTATTGAAACCTCTGTATATCAGTGAGCCAGTTACAACACTTAACCTGTAACCTGTACCCAGGTATAGTTGAAGTCTTAATACATCTGACATACCAGTAAACAAATTACAATGTTTATTCTGTAATAGTTACAGGCCATAATAAGTATGCAGGTTTTGTTGTAGTTTTTAATAATCTGTGACACCAGTGAACCAATTACAACAAACCTTATCCTATCTCATACTTGTTGGCACTCGTCTAATTATTCATCAGGCTATTCAAGCAGTCCTGCATGGATACTCATTATGGCTCCAATCTGTGTGTGTGTGTGTGTGTGTACTCACCTAGTTGTGTTCTCCAAGATATGAGCTAGGCTCGGACTGTCCTGTATCCGTGTCTATACTAATCAAGCTTCCCTTTAAATTACTGAATGCTCACTGATTATACTATTTCCCTATCCAATCTATTCCACTCATCCACACACCTATACAGAAAACTGTATTTCTTTACATCTCTCCAGCATCTACTCTTTTTCAGCTTCTTTCCTCTACGCTCTCCCTTGTCCTTAACCAAAAAGTTTTCTCTATCTGTCCACTCTATTCCTTTCATATACTCATATAACATTATTAAGTCTCCTCTCCTCCTCCTTTCCTTCAGTGTGGACAACCCCAATCGTTTAAGTCTCTCCTCGTATGGCAAGTCTGTCAAGCTCTGTATCATTTTTGTTGCTGCTCTCTGTATCCTCTCTAACTTCTTAATGTGCTTCTTTTTATGTGGGACCCACACTACTGCTGCATATTCCAACTGAGGTCGAATGACTGACTCTATCAACTTCTTTACCATCACCTCGTCCATACAATGGAAAGAAATTCTCATATTTACCATCATTCTGTATGTCGTGCATGTTATCCTGTTAATGTGTTTCTCTAGTGAGAGTGAGTTTTGAATAGTCTCCACCAAATCCTATTCCTCGGGTGCCTTTTGTATTGCCTACCCACCCATGCTGTAATTTCCTGATGGCCTCCTATTACTTTTCTCATTTCCAATACCTTGCATTTCTTAGCATTAAATTTCATTTCCCAATCTTGGCTCCACTTGTGAATCTTGTTCAAATCCTCCTGTAATTCCTCACAACTCCTTTCATCCTCTATCCTTTTCATTATCTTAGCGTCGTCTGCAAACATACTTGTATAGCTTTCGACACCTTCCACCATGTCATTAACATATACAACAAACATAATCGGTCCCAACAATGAACCTTGTGGTACTCTCCTTACAACTTCTCTTCATATTGACTTCAGACCCCTGACTACTGTACTCATCTGCCTCCCTACCAAATAATCCTTCATCCATTCCAGTAGCCTTCCCTGTACTTCACCAAAATATTCCAACTTCCACATCAACCTCCTGTGAGGAACTTTATCAAATGCCTTCTTTAAATCCAGATAAACACAAGTGACCCATCCTTCCCTCTCCTGTACCCCATCTATTACCCTCGAGTAAAAACTCAATAAATTTGTGATGCATGATTTCCCCTTCCTGAATCCTAATTGGGCTTTAGTTATGCTTTTTGTACTTTCCAAGTGTCATACCCATTCATTCTTTATTATACCCTCACATTGCTTGCACTTGTTATTGACACTGACCTGTAATTTAGATGATCTTCCTTATTGCATCCTTTATATAAAGGCACTATGTGTGCTCTCTTCTACTTCTTTGGAACTTTACCCTCCTGTAGGCTACTCTCTATGATACTGTAGACTGGCAATAATAACTGCTCATTACATTCCTAAATTAAGAATCATACCTACAATTCCATCTGGACCTTCCTCTTTTCTTCCATCCAGTCTATTCATTCTATCCAGTAGATTTTTCCTCTCCACCTTTATGTCCACCAGCATAACCTCCCCTCTGTCCTCTCTATTCCTATCAAACTCACTCTCTCTTGTAAATACCCCTTGGAATTTCTTCTTCTTAACTTCTCAAATATTCTAATCATCTTCACCCTCCATGTTTAGCCTCTTGATTCCAACCTTCTGTTTCATTTTTCCATTTATAAACCTATGTAACAATTTAGGTTCTTTTATACATTTATCCACGATATCTTTTTCATAATTTTTCTCCGCCTCTTTTCTTGCCTCAACATAACTATTTCTTGCCTTTTTAAATGCCTCTATATTTTCTGTGTATTCCTCCTCCGCATTCTATTCCAGGCTTCCTCCTTTCTGAATCTTGCTGTCTCACATTGTCCAGTGAACCATTCTTTTTTCTTCAGTTTACTTATCTTATATTTTGATACAGTCACCAGCACTAATAAGTATTCAGGTGTGTCTACAATAAGATCTCCATTGGAATTACTTCGTTGGTGAATTTGGCCTGTTCAAAGCTTCAACCAGAGCTGTATACTTATTAGTGCTCGTGACTGTACATACTCCTTCCGTACATATTTTTCCAAATATAAGGTATTTTCTCAGCACACTTCCGGCATCCACCAGCTCTATCCAGTCTGTACCCCAAAAGAACTTTCTTTGGTTTCTAAACTCAGTCCTTCCATAATTCAACCTATTCTCCCTATGTGCTTCATCCCTCACATCTACACCTCCCTATAATATTTCCAACTCAATAAGTACACACATATCCAAAATATGTATCCAGGCTTCCTTCGAATATCCTGATCGAGTATTAATATAGCGAGCTAAAGCAAGTATGAAACAAACAAGATAAGCGTTGTCATTGTTTCACTAGTATGTCAACTGATTCAAAACTTCAACAAGACCTGGATACAAATTTTGGATTCCGAGTGTACATGATCACTTTTGTCTAGCGGACTTTTGTATGTGATGTTCCTCTATACCTAGTTTGTTCTGTCACCCATTTTGTCATCATATTCTCCACTGTCAATTCGAGTAATGCCGCTCCCCATGAATCTGGTTTACCCATTGTATCCGTTCTCATGCTGTTTCATTACTTTGTAGTGTACAGTCACGAGCTGATGGGATGGAGACACAAGCACACTCATCATGGGGTCGCTTCTACCTGACGAGTTATGGAGGAAGAAGGGAGGGTATGGAGGGGCTGGTGGAGGGAGAAAGAACAAGAGAGACGCCTATAACCGAGGCTGTAGAGACTTTTTTCTGTATCTTGAGGATTTATGGTTGACTTTGGGCGAAGGGACTAATGGAGGTGGAGTTCGCATTAACTATATATGTATTGAATTTTAGCATTGTCATCATACTTTTAAGAGTAGGCTACTTACAGCAGAACTGTTATGACATCAGATGGGATGGGTGTCTATAAAACTTGACTTATTTAATGAAATTGCTATACTCAATGATAATTGTGTTTCAACAATAATTAATATTACACAAAATTATGAGAACCACAAGTATCCATATTTTTTATGTGAAAAAAATATTCTGTGAAACGGAATGAGACAATCGAATCTCTCCTGCAGATTATAGGCTTATTTTTGGTGAAGTGAGGGTTCAAGTCATGTGAACCACAATTCCTTTACACACACACACACACACACACACACACTACAGGAGCATGATCCCACACCTTGTTACTTTCGCAGGCTTACCAACTTAACACCCGGGGAAAAAAAATAGTTTGTTCTACGTTACATGTAGTGCATTATTTGATTACAAGTAAATTTCTGTGCATAACAAGGAAATCATTAACACGTAGACATAGTAGAATAAAGCTAGTTACCATTTGTGAAACATATAATAATCAGTGGTGACAACCTTTGAGGTGGCAGCCTTCATGGCAAAGTTAGTGAGACTCAAAAAGTTATTACATGTCACACAAAGTGTTCTAGATACTATGGGTCGATTCCACAGTCGTTCGTTGTGGTTTGTAAGCATGTAAACAAAAGAATGTTAGCCGTTTAAATGACTTATGGGTGAATTAGTTAATGAATTTTGTAGGTAAACTATGCAGTGATCATTATTATCTAACTGTTTGAAAGATTTTGTGAATGTGGATACTCAGCTTTTGGAAAATAATGAAACATTACAAGTGTGGTTGGTTGGGAAGCTAACAAACGAATACTACTGTGGAATCTACCCTTAATTATTAATGTTAACAATCTATTACATGGTCCGTCCAATGCATTTTCAGGGGCCTGCAGAACTGTAACATTATTCTCCAGACAAAGAGAATAATATTTTAGGTTTGATACCTCTGATTTGTCCAGGTTTAATAGAAACCGTGGATTTGCGATAAACTTTAAGGCGGTAATTCCTTTTTGTTACATTGGATTGCCTTGATTCCTCCAAAGTATGCTAGGAAACAGACCAGAAGAGCAAAAATAATGGTGTTCTGTTGCTTGGAATAGCTTGGAGGATTCAGTTGGTTCAGATTTACCTACACAAAACTTCCCCCTTAACTTAATCATTTGGTATTGTAATTCTTGATGAATGTTATGTTGCGATGGATAATATGTTTTATTACTTGAAACTTTTAAGCTAACTATCACACAGTTCAGTGAACAATGGTGAGTTTAGTGTGGCGAAATATCAGTTATATATTCAACTCGAAAACATTATTCAGTTATTACATATCTCTATGTCCGTCTAACTCGTATACACAACTAATTCAATTCATCCTGCCATATCTTCACTCACGTCGCTCACACGGGGTAGATTTCACAGTGGTTGGTAGTGGTTTGTAAAAAGGGAATGTGGATACTCGGCTTTTGCAAAATAATGAAGCCCTAAAATTGTGGTTGGTTGGGAAGCTAATAAACCAATACCACTGTGGAATCGGCCAACAGTAATCCCCAACCACTATAATTTTTCCTTCCCGTCTCTCCCTCCCACCAGTGAATGCTTCGAATGAAACTTTCAGCGGATGGTGCGATAGTTCTATATCAGTCAGAAGTGGCAACACTCCACCAGCCCCTCCACAACCTCTTTCTCTCTCCATAACTCGTCAGGTAGAAGCGACCCCATGATGAGTGAGCTCTTGTCTCCATCCCATCAGCTCGCGACTGTACACTGGCTCAAAGAAGTATCGCGCAGGTGGGGTCCGATGGTTCTGTAAATGATCGTTACAGCTCATGATAAACAAGCTCGTTTTCAGTAGCCATCGTCTTAGGTGTCAGAATGTTTCATGAGGGAAATGCGCGATACTTTTTTGATCGAGTGTACATACTACATGTTTGTATTAGTAACTCCTCAAATGTACCAGGTACTACTCGCATGAACACATTGTTAAAATCAGGAAATACAGCTCTCCACTGAAGGAATGTTATCACTCATCCTACCATAGCAACTAACAGACTAATTACTGCTAAGAGATGCACCCCAAACATCTTACAGTTCTTGCACAGGATACTAAGAGACAACATTAGTTACACACACAACAACCTCTTTAAAGTTAACAATTTTCTCTTCATGAACCCTCACCCAACCTTCCTGCTCGTGTTTCAGTTTTACCAAGTTCTCTCCTTGCTCCTTACCTCTTTCCTCACTGATGTGGGCAGTAATTTAAGGGTTTGGGCGCCCTTTCGACCCCAGCCACTCCCTTTCCTTTCTTCAACTGTCCCTCTTTTAACTTTATTTCCTTCCTGCTTGCTGTCACACCTCTATATCACCTTTCTCTGGCGCAATATGACCTCACTGTTGTGGCACCTAATAATAATCAATCAATCAATCCTCACTGCTATTCAGTTTTACTCGAAGTGCTTCGTTTTCATCCACTATTACTTCGACTCGTTGCTTCAATGCTTTGTTCTGTTCCATTAATCCATCATTTGAATGTTCATTTGTTCGACTCTCTACCCTATCCTATCCTAACCTAAGCTATCATAACCTAACCTCATCTCATTTATAACCTGTTCTATCCTATCTTAGCTTAGCATAATTAAATCTTGGTCTAACCTAACCTATAATGACCTAATCTAACTTCATCCAGCTTAAAACTAACCATCTCTACTTGGTACACACACACACACACACACACACACTTACTTTAAATACTTAACCAACCAACCAACCATTGCATCACACACACAGGCTTTAAATACTAACCCCCCCCCCTACACACACACTTAAACTACTAACCAACCACTCACTTGTCCATCTTATCCCTTAATAACACCTTTACTTCCTTCATCTCTTGTACCATTTCCTTCCATCTCTTGGAATTCTCCTCAATATTCTATTCCATTTGTGTAACCTTTTTAATTTGAAGTTCATATTCTCTTCCTTTCCCTTCACTATCCCTCCCTTCTTCACCTCTCTCTGTTTTATCATCTGATGTTCCTCTCTGCTTAGTATTTCTCCCAGCCATGTTTAACTAGATTAACTTTTGTCACCGACGCTTTCATTACTTTTTATTTCTTATCTTAACTATCGCCTTTCCTTTTAGCTATAAACTTTTGGAGACAGGATTTCCTTGTCCACTCACCCTTATATTAAACTTTACCAGGTGAGCCAAGTAGAGAATGTAGCAGGGCTCCACTTATGGTCTTCAAAATATCCCCAAGCCCACAGACCAATACACAAACACGTTCACGTATTACCACTGTCACCCACTACTACTGTGTGTGTGTGTGTGTGTGTGTGTGTGTGTATAAGAGAGAGAAAACGTGTGTGTGTGTGTTTATAAGAGAAAGAGAACGTGTGTGTGTTTATAAGAGAAAGAGAACGTGTGTGTGTGTATAAGAGAGAGAGAACGTGTGTGTGTGTGTGTGTGTGTGTAAGAGAGATAGAACATGTGTGTGTGTGTTTAAGAGAGATAGAACGTGTGTGTGTATTTATAAGAGAGAGAACGTGTGTGTGTGTGTGTGTGTAAGAGAGAGAGAACGTGTGTGTGTGTGTGTGTGTAAGAGAGAAACCGTGTGTGTGTGTGTGTGTATAAGAGAGAGAGAACGTGTGTGTGTGTGTGTGTGTGTAAGAGAGAGAGAAAATGTGTGTGTGTGTGTATTTATAAGAGAGAGAGAGAACGTGTGTGTGTGTGTGTATAAGAGAGAGAGAATTTGTGTGTGTGTGTGTTTATAAGAGAAAGAGAACGTGTGTGTGTGTATAAGAGAGAGAGAAAACGTGTGTGTGTGTGTGTGTATAAGAGAGATAGAACGTGTGTGTGTGTGTGTGTGTGTGTGTATAAGAGCGAGAAAACGTGTGTGTGTGTGTAAGAGAGAGAGAGAGAAAACGTGTGTGTGTGTGTGTGTGTGTGTGTGTGTATAAAAGAGATAGAACGTGTTTGTGTGTGTATAAGAGAGAGAGAACTTCATCATCTTGGTCAATACCCACGTTTTATATCATCAAGTCTAAACTTACATATTCTCCAAATGTCTATTCTCCTGTGTGTGTGTTTTTCTTTTCTTTGTTTATAGAATAATGTTGTTAATGATGAGTTCTTTATTCCTTCTATGTATGTATGAATCACGTCACCCTCACTCTCCATCACAGATACAAAATACTTTAATAAACAAAGTAGGACTGATAATAAAACACTGATCTGCTACAAATGCAAACTTTTTGTGTTTATTAAATCACAGGTTACAATCAAAGCAAATAATTCCAACAAATTATTCCCAGCAACATCAGGCCACAATTAATTTTAACTCATCTGGTATTATTTCCTGACATACTTTGGGTGAATCAAGGCATTCCAATGTACCCAAAGTATAGGCTACTATCTCATTAAAATACAGCTTATATTCAAAGTACAAAAAGCAGTAAAGGTGTGTGTGTGTGTGTGTCTGTGTGTGTGTCAGTCCAACTAAACTGTGTGAGAATCACTCAGTCATTTTATTCTTGATTTAGAACACACACACACACACACATTTTCTCTTTCTCCCTCTCTCTCTCATACAAGAGACAAAAACACACCAACTCTCTCTCTCTCTCTCTCTCTCTCTCTCTCTCTCTATCCCACTCACAAGAAACAAAAAAACACACACACACACGTTATAACTCCTTATAGTAGAGTACATAGATATAATATAAGTTGTTGACATCATGTTATAACTCCTTATATTGGAGTACAACAATATAACAGCAGGTCATATAATTATAAAAACATATCAAATTAATACAATATGCAGTTTATATTGTCATACAATAAAACATTGAAATTATTAGTAAAATGATGGTATTAGATATTATTACTGAATACATGGCATTAGATTATTATTGAGATTAACATAGAATAGTTTATACCTGTTTATCAAGAGTCATTCTATGTAAACAATGTTCATTATGTGATGTATGCTTCATTGTTACTGGTTGTCTGGTACTTGTGTCTGTTGGTGTGTGTGTTTCCTTGTTACTGGTTGTCTGGTACTTGTGTCTGTTGGTGTGTGTGTTTCCTTGTTACTGGTTGTCTGGTACTTGTGTCTGTTGGTGTGTGTGTTTCCTTGTTACTGGTTGTCTGGTACTTGTGTCTGTTGGTGTGTGTGTTTCCTTGTTACTGGTTGTCTGGTACTTGTGTCTGTTGGTGTGTGTGTTTCCTTGTTACTGGTTGTCTGGTACTTGTGTCTGTTGGTGTGTGTGTTTCCTTGTTACTGGTTGTCTGGTACTTGTGTCTGTTGGTGTGTGTGTTTCCTTGTTACTGGTTGTCTGGTACTTGTGTCTGTTGGTGTGTGTGTTTCCTTGTTACTGGTTGTCTGGTACTTGTGTCTGTTGGTGTGTGTGTTTCCTTGTTACTGGTTGTCTGGTACTTGTGTCTGTTGGTGTGTGTGTTTCCTTGTTACTGGTTGTCTGGTACTTGTGGTGGTCCATAAAGAAGGAGTGCCAGCCTACGACACATTGGAGCAAGGAACAGCATAATGTTAATGTTCACAAACTTAATCCAAGACAAGTATATAATTACAGATATCACCGTGGCCAAGAACAAGGTCACTACTTCCAGCCTCGGTACATACAATGCCACATTCAGGATTTCTGCTTTCCACACCTGGTCACACAACGTTATGTTCTGTGTTGAGTTTGTATCTTGTTCAGAGTCAGTTGTCTTGGGTATTATGTCAGATATTTCTTTTTCGATTTCCGTAATGTCTTTCTCAATGTCCGTAGTATCCTGCATAATGTCTGAAATATTAACACACATGTTGAGTATTTAGAGAGAGAGTGAGAGAAATATTAACACACATGTGGAGTATAAGAGAACAAGAGATAGGGAGAGAGTGAGAGAAATATTAACACACATGTTGAGTATGAGAGAGAGAGAGAGAGAGAGAGAGAGAGAGAGAGAGAGAGAGAGAGAGAGAGAGAGAGAGAGTGAGAGAGATAATAAATATCTCATTATCTTATAATTATAATTATATTTACCATACTTATATTGTGAAAAATGTATTATTTCTAAACACTATAAATACTCATTATGTGTGTGTGTGTGTCTGTGTGTAAACCACTGAGTTGTCTGTTGGTTGGTGTGTGTGTGTGTGTGTGTGTGTAGGGGTATGTGTGTGTGTGTGTAAACCATTAAGTTGTCTGTTGGTTGGTGTGTGTGTGTGTGTAAACCAATGAGTTGTCTGTTAATTGATGTGTGTGTGTGTAAACCAATGAGTTGTCTATTATTTGATGTGTGTGTGTGTGTAGGTATGTGTGTGTGTGTTTGTGTGTGTGTAAACCAATGAATTGTTTGTTAGTTGATGTGTGTGTGTGTGTGTAGGTATATGTGTGTGTAAACCCTTGAGTTATTTGTTGGTGTTTTCCATTATATGTATGTGTGTGTGTGTGTGTGTGTGTGTGTGTGTGTGTGTGTGTAAACCAATGAGGTGTGTGTGTGTGTAAGCCATTGAGTTATTTGTTGGTTGGTGTTTCCTCCTGTGTGTGTGTGTGTGTGTGTGTGTAAACCACTGAGTAATTGACATTGTTTCCCCCTGTGTGTGTGTGTATACCAATGAGTTATTTTTTGGTTAGTGTTTCATCCTGTGTGTGTGTAAACCACTGAGTAGTTGACATTGTTTCCCCCTGTGTGTGTGAGTGTGTGTGTACCAATGAGTTATTTTTGGTTGGTGTTTCATCCTGTGTGTGTGTGTGTGTGTGTGTGTGAGAGAGTAAACCACTGAGTAGTTGACATTATTTCCCCCTGTGTGTGTGTGTGTGTGTGTGTGTGTGTACCAATGAGTTATTTTTTGGTTAGTGTTTCATCCTGTGTGTGTGTGTGTGTGTGTGTGTGTTGATAGGTCAGGTTGTATGTTATATGTGTATAAGATAAGTTTGGTTACACTCACCAATGGGACAGGGTTGACTCACTGTACCACACTCCTTAGGTTTCTCCAAAGTATAAATGTCGTCACAATATATTGTAATGGTAAGGTTAGGATGGTGAGGCAGTGGACGACTACAGTTGTGTTGTTGTATAGTCTGGTTGTGTCCTGGTGTGGTGTCAGTCACCCTCATCCAGTCTATTCCCACCTGTAATATTACATTATGATAATTACACATTCATAAACACACCTAGTATAATGTACAGTACAGTTATGGCATATAGTCCTTGACCAGGGTGTAAAGGGAAGTCTGTTCAAGGACTATGTGCTGCGACTGTACATAATGTGTATATGTGTACAGGCCTAGTCTAATGTACATAATGTGTATATGTGTACAGGCCTAGTCTAATGTACATAATGTGTATATGTGTACAGGCCTAGTCTAATGTACATAATGTGTATATGTGTACAGGCCTAGTCTAATGTACATAATGTGTATATGTGTACAGGCCTAGTCTAATGTACATAATGTGTATATGTGTACAGGCCTAGTCTAATGTACATAATGTGTATATGTGTACAGACCTAGTCTAATGTACATAATGTGTATATGTGTACAGGCCTAGTCTAATGTACATAATGTGTATATGTGTACAGACCTAGTCTAATGTACATAATGTGTATATGTGTACAGGCCTAGTCTAATGTACATAATGTGTATATGTGTACAGACCTAGTCTAATGTACATAATGTGTATATGTGTACAGACCTAATGTACATAATGTATATGCTTGTATTAATATAACTGTATTCAGTGAAATACAATACACACACACACACACACACACACACACACACACACACATACAGAAACATTACCCAAGAGAAAACTCAGAGAGGTACACACACACACACACATACACACATAATCCAACACAGAATTCAGTGGTGTACACACACACACATACACACACACATACACATTTCCTGTTGGATTCACAATATTCTCATTTTCTTTTGTCTGTGTGTATGTAATGAGTGGGTTGAATTGAAGCTTACTGATTCCTCCACACGGGGCAACAAAACAGACCCTATAATCTCTCTCTCTCTCTCTCTCTCTCTCTCTCTCTCTCTCTCTCTCTCTCTCTCTCTCTCTCTCTCTCTCTCTCTCTCTCTCTCTCCATTATTAATATTACTATTATTATTATTATTAATATTTACTCTCTCTTTTATTATTATTATCATTAATATTACTATCAATAATATTAACATCATTATTAATACTACTACTATTACTATTATTATTATTATTATTATTATTATTACGGTATTATTTTTATTACAGTATTATTATTTTATTATTTCTATTGTTATTATTATTATTATTATTATTATTACTATTGTTATTATTATCACTATCATTATCAATAATTATTATTAATAATGATAAGAAGAATAACAATAACAATAACAATATTAATAATAAGAAGAAGACAAAGAAGAAGACAAAGAAGAAGAAGAAGAAGAAGAAGAAGAAGAAGAAGACAAAGAAGAAGAAGAAGAAGAAGACAAAGAAGAAGAAGAAGAAGAAGAAGACAAAGAAGAAGAAGACAAAGAAGAAGAAGAAGAAGAAGACAAAGAAGAAGAAGAAGAAGACAAAGAAGAAGAAGAAGAAGACAAAGAAGAAGAAAAAGACGAAGAAGAAGAAGACAAAGAAGAACAAGAAGGAGAAGACAAAGATGAAGAAGACAATGAAGAAGAAGAAGACAAAGAAGAAGACAAAGAAGAAGAAGAAGAAGAAGACAAAGAAGAAGAAGACAAAGAAGAAGAAGAAGAAGACAAAGAAGAAGACAAAGAAGAAGAAGAAGACAAAGAAGAAGAAAAAGAAGACAAAGAAGAAGAAAA
>JAWQEG010002756.1:7500-34587 GCA_033782935.1 Petrolisthes cinctipes
TCAAATATTGCCACGAAACACATACACCTATATGGAAAGGAGCTTGTTTGTTTCGTGGCATGATCAGGAGGAATCAGAAGCCACCACCAAATCTCATACACAATCACAGAGTCCTGAAGGGAGTGTTGGCAAATCCGAAGCAACACAGATTCCTTCATACATTTAATTAAGGACCCTGTGATCGTGTATGAAAATTGGAGGCTTCTGATTCCTCCTGACCATGCCACGAAACAAACAAGCTCCTTTACATATAGGTGTGTGTGTGTGTTTCGTGGCAATATTTGAAGGACTCATTTACCTCCAATTTTCTGACTACATCACAGGGTCAAGGCTTAATCAATGTTCTCTATCAGTAGTTTAGTTATCAGTTAGAAAGTTGACAGAAAAGTAGTGTTACCAGTCTTTTGGTGTCTGGATTCTTGTTGCTGTTTGTATCTATCTAATTTTAGTTAATCATATACTCATAGCTTATCAATTTATTTATCTATTTTATTTTTATTCTTTTATTAATCCATATATTCATTATATATCTATTTGTTTATCATTTAATTTAATTATATATTTATGCACTAATCTATTTATTTACTCATGATATATATATGTAAAATTTAATTATCTATGTAACCAGACTTAAGGTGGTAATTCTTTTTTGGTACATTGGAGTGCCTTGATTCCTCCAAAGTATGCTAGGAAACAGAACCAAAAGAGCAAAAATAATACTGTTCTGTTGCTTGGAATAGTTTGGAGAATTCAGTTGCTCCAGATTTACCAACACAAAACTTCCCCCTTAACATCAGGTGCCAAACGTGATACATTCTCATGAACATCAACACTCACTCCTTAACCAGTTGATAGCAAATACTTTCACTATGTAACTTTCAAACTATACCTGCTATTTGTTTCTTTATATTTACTAAGTGCCACAAATGTCAGGAGAGAGAGAGAGAGAGAGAGAGAGAGAGAGAGAGAGAGAGAGAGAGAGAGAGAGAGAGAGAGAGAGAGAGAGAGAGAGAGAGAGATAGAGATAGAGATAGAGATAGAGATAGAGATAGAGAGAGATAGAGATAGAGATAGAGATAGAGATAGAGATAGAGATAGAGATAGAGATAGAGATAGAGATAGAGATAGAGATAGAGATAGAGATAGAGATAGAGATAGAGATAGAGATAGAGATAGAGATAGAGATAGAGATAGAGATAGAGATAGAGATAGAGATAGAGAGAGAGTGTCAAAAAATATGTCTTTGTTTATGGGTGTACAGTCACGAACCATAATATGTATCCAATCTTATCAACATTTCCAAATTACATATATTCTTACATTATTAATCTTATATATATAATTATTAATCTCATTCATATTTATATCTGTTTATATATTTACCTATTTTCCAATTTCTATATATTTTTATTCTTTATACAAGTTTTTATTTCATTGTGGACTAAACTATTTAATTAACTACATCTCAGTCATGGTGGTAATTGGTCGTGTTAATTAATCTCTGCATGAATCTTAATTAAGGGGTTAATACACTTTGGGTAAATTGGAGCACCTTGATTCCTCCAAACCATGCCACGAAACAGAACCCTTTGAAAAAAAAAAAAAAAAAAAAAAAAAAAAAATACCTGTCAGTGAAAAATAATCGTGTTACCTTCCTTAAGTTGGTGCTGGAATAGGGGGACAGGCTTGGAGGGGGGGGGTTTAGGGGGGTGCGGGAGTAGGGGACAGGCTTGGGGGGGTTTGGGGGGTGCGGGAGTAGAGGGACAGGCTTGGGGGGGGGTTTAGGGGGGGTGCGGGAACAGGGGACAGGCTTTCTACCCACCCCAAGCCTGTCCCCCTAATCCAGCACCCCCCATCCCCCCCCCAGGCCTGTCCCCTACTCCCGCACCCCCTTAATTAATTTCTGTCTCCCTCTGTACCCAAGAAAAAAAATCATTCTGTTATGTTTGGGAAGAAAATGAATAATGCCCAAAAATAATGTTATCCATGATGTAAACAAATGAAGGTATGGAACGAAAGAGAAAATATGAAACCAAAAGAAAAAATGTGGAGAGAATGAAACCTGTTGAATTAAATCCTTGTACCATCTTCAATATTTTCTTCTCTCGTGTTTGGGAAGAGGAAAAATGCCAGAATAATAATAATAATAATAATAATAATAATAATAATAATAATAATAATGATAATAATGATAATAATGATAATAATAATGATAATGATAATGATAATGATGATAATAATAATGATAATAATAATGATAATAATAATGATAATAATAAAGGGAAGAAAATAATAAAAATAAAAATAATAATAATAATAACAACAAAGAGCTGGATAGATTTGGTTAGGTGGTTAGGTCAGGTTAGGTTAGGTTGTTAAGTATGGTTAGGTTATAGGTCACGTTTGGTCAGGTTAGGTCACGAATCAGGTAACTTTTGTTGCTACTTTCTATTGTACAGTCGCGGTCCAAAGTTTGTTGTGTTCATGTCTCTCGGTCAAAAAAAAAAAAAAAATAAAAAAAATAAATAAATAAATAAAAATAATAATAATAATAATCACTCACTCATGTTTGGGATGAGAAAAAATTAAAAAACTGCAGTTAATCACGATGGAAAAATAAAGAGAGAGAATAAAACCAATGGGAAATAGCCGTGTGATTTTGTTGTGAATGAAAAAAAAGTGATTTATTGGTGTTTGGTGATACGAGTGGAGGAAAATAAATGAAAATAAGTTAAGATGAATGATGATAACCACACACACACATACACACAGAAAAACACACACATATATATATATACATACATACATACATACTGTACATACATACATACATAAAATAAGGTCCCTCTGAAAAAGCAATCATGCACATCTCGTTCATGACAATAATAATTCACATAGTCAAAGATTCGACACTAGAACTTTATGCCTCGACTGTACTGTATATCCCACCTACGGGTTGTGTGAGAAAGCAACACGAGGTTTGTCTAAGGTGGGAGGAGCCTACGTCAGGTTTGATAGGCTGGGCTGGACAGAGTTAGGCTGAGCTGCTATGGGGAGGGAACCAACAGATAGAGTAGGGGGCTGTGGCACTAGTCTTTCACTCTTTCCCCGCCCATCCCTTTCATTTACTCGTGATTGTGGGCGGGCTAGCGGGCGGGCTTGTTGTCTGGCTGGCTGGCTGGCTGGCTGGGGGCTTTGGGAGGAGGGGGGCAGATACACTCTCACTCTCTCTTTCCCTTTTACTGGTTGGTGGGTGGGTTGATTGGTGGGTTGGCTGAGTGTGGTGTTTCTATCAGCGGTACAGGTGAGGCAGTGTGCAGGAATACCAGGCCTCAGTCACTGTATATTAAGCTACGGAGAGGGACTTGTGTTGTACGTGGTGTCTTGTGGTGATGTAACAACAACAACAACAACAGCAGTAGTCATTCAGTGGGTAACAACAACAACAACAACAATATAGCCATTTAGTGTACAACAACAACAACAACAACAACAACACAACCATTCAGTGTGTAACAAAAACAACAACAACGCAGCCATTCAGTGTAACAACAACAACAACAACAACAACACAGGCATTCAGTGTACAACAACACAGGCATTCAGTGTACAACAACAACAACAACACAGGCATTCAGTGTAACAACAACAACAACACAGCCATTCAGTGTACAACAACAATAACACATCCACTGATCAGGGTCGTTATAATGTTGTTATAATTACTCAACCTTAGTGAAAATTTTAAGGTCCCAATGTGTTCCTGTTTGATCTGTTCTTGTGCACAGTCTGGAGGAATTGGAGGACTATAGTGAATGCTCCAAACTATGTCACGAAACAGATGTCCCATTAGTAAGGTCCCATTGTGTTGGTTTGATCTTTTCTTGTGCACAGTTTGGAGGATTTTGAGGACTAGTGAATGCTCCATACTATGCCACGAAACAGATGTCCCCATTGTGTTCCTGTCTGATCTGTTCATGTGTGCACAGTCTGGAGGAATTGGATGACTAGTGAATGCTCCAAACTATGCCACGAAACAGATGTCCTTATTAGTGAAAATACTCTCCCTCCCCAGTATCCCGGCTTGTCGTAAAAGGCGACCACTAAAAGGGGCTCTCACTTCTCCAACTGTCCCAATTTTTCTTTTCATGTGTTACTTTATGTGCTTACTATCTCACCTCTCGATTACTTTCTTCCTCGGGCGCCACATGACCTCGTTGTTGCGGCACCTAATAATATCAATCAAATGCCTATTAATAAACACTGAGATGATTTGTTTCATGGAAGAGTTTGGAGGAACCAGAGATGTACCAAAAAGAGGACATTTCTCTCTTTAATTAAGGTGGTAATTCTTTTTTGTTACATTGGAGTGCCTTGATTCCTCAAAAGTATGCCAGGAAACAGGACCAGATGAACAAATATAATGGTGTTTTGTTGCTTGGAAGAGTTTGGAGGATTCAGTTGCTCCAGATTTACCAACACAACATTTCCCCCTTAAGGACCCTGTGATCGTGTATATAAAAATAGGAGCCTTCTGATTCCTCCTGATCATGCCACGAAACACTCTCCTTCCCTATAGGTGTGTGTGTTTCGTGGCAATATTTGAAGGACTTACATATCTCCAATTTTCTGACTACATCACAGAATCCCTTAATGAATCTACAAGTACCACAGATTCATCACGATTTTTAGCCATTTAATGAATTCACACTGTCCCAAACCTCAGACCACATAAATTAACAACAATAACAACAACAACAACAACAACAACAATAGCCACAACAAAAATATTCTTATAACGTCCACTTCTACATACTTATATGTCCCTACAACAACAACAACTACAACAACAACAACTACAACAACACAATGTCCTTACGTCCACTCATATCTCTCCCCAACAACGACGACAACAACAACAACAACAACAAACACAATATCCTTAAGTCCACTCATATCTCTCCTCAACAACAACATTCCTGACATGATTTATCTACTATTATTTATCCATCCCAACTTTATGGCCTTACCTGATAAAGATTAGTATAAATCCTCAGTCCCAAAACAACAAAAATAACAACAACAACAAACACAATTTCCTTACGTCCACTCATATCTCTCCCCAACAACAACAACAACAACAACAACTCTAACAACAACAACAACAACAACACAATTTCCTTACGTCCACTCATATCTCTCCCCAACAACTCCTCCAACCCCCCCCCCCCGAAAAAAAATAAAATAATAATATCGACCCCCCCCCTCCCCGAAAATACATGAGGATGGGTGTGTTGGGGGTGGGGGTAATTTAAGGGAGGGAGGGATTGGAGGGGCAGGGAGTTTAGTTGGTTATTTTGGATGAACTGAAGTGCTCTTGATTCCTCCAAACTTTAGTATGTTATTAATTAAGGGATATGTTGTTGTTGTTTTTGTTTTTTGTTTACTTATTATTATTATTATTGTTATTATTTTTATTGTTATTGTTATTAATGTTGTTGTTATTATTGTTATTGTTATTGTCATTGTTATTAATTTATTTTATTTTATTATTATTGTTATTATTGTTATTATTATTATAAATATTATTATTACTGTTACTATTACTGTTACTATTACTATTATTATTATTATATTTGTTATTGTTATAATTGTTATTGTAATTATTATTATTATTATTGTTATTATTATAATTGTTATTATTATTATTATTATTATTATTATTATTATTATTATTATTATTATTATTATTATTAGTTTTATTTTGCTTTTTGTTTTGTTTTTTGGTAATAATTACCTTCCTATACATACACCAAATAATTATCTAAGGTATTCTATAAGGTATTCTACTGTTCTAATTGTATTCTATGAGGTATTTTATAAGGTCTTGTACTGTTGTTTACATGTAACGGCTGGCTGAGACTGTGTGTGTGTGTGTGTGTGTGTGTGTGTATGTGTGTGTGTGTGTGTGTGTGTGTGTCCCGTTCATCTGCATGCAACTGTACATTATACACAGCAGCCCCAAACGTTTTCTCGCTATTTTAAGTTTCCCAACCAAACATCCTCATATCTATTAAGGAGAAAGTGAAAAAAGTTGCCCAACCACTACCACTACCACCACCGCCACCACCACCACCACCACCACTCATACACTCACTCTGCCAAGATATTTGTGAGAGAAAGTGAAATACTGCACACACACACACACACCATTTTCCCCGTTCCTCTTAATAATAGTAGGAACCTTAAAGCAAAAGTAAGCTTGTTGTTAGAGGAAATACTCTCTTGGGGGTCATATTAGAAAACTATTGATTCCTCTTAACTATACCTGTTGGTCCCCCATAGATGAAATATTGTCTGCAGTGATGTGGGCAGTGCTTTATGGCTGGTACTATTAATATTCTCTTTGACCAAAACAATCTTCGTCGCTATATTCGCATTGCAAAATAATGCGACTGCAGCGACGAAGATAAAGTTGAATGCTACCAACCTAAGGGTTTTGGGCATCCCTTCGGTCCCAGCCAATTCTTCCCTCCGTTCCTTCTATTTCCTTGGTGCTTGGTGTACCACCTCTCTAACACCTTTCCCCACTGTTGAGGGCTGTTTCTATCCAGAAATGAGGAATTTGTCATCCTCTGTCACACCCTGGCCTGTTCTGTCTGTCTCTCTGTATACTATTTCTCATTCCTTCTGGGTAGTTGGTGAGATGACCACATTGGGTGTCACAACAAGGAAGGCTACTGTTGACGGGTTCATTGGCTTGGAGAGGGGGGGGGGGGTACCATTGGGTGTCACAATAAGGGAAGCTACTGTTGATGGGGTCATTAGCTTAAGGTGGGGGGGGGGTACCATTGGGTGTCACAACAAGGGAAGCTACTGGCTGTTGATGGGGTCATTAGCTTAAGGGGGGTTACCATTAGGTGTCACAACATGGGTGGCTACTGTTGATGGATTTATTGGCTGGGGGGGGGGGGGTACATGACCGTGACCCAGTAGTCCTCTCTTCTGTTGACTTTCAAGAAACAGATCACTCAGTCTCCTTGGCTCCTTTTTGGGGGTCCGAGCATCTGTGCGATTTCGGTCAACCGGACTCGAAACTGCTCGGTCAGACAGTTTGGGAAACAACATCAACATCAACAACAACAACTCCGGTCTATTGGTGAACCGAAGTGCTACTGATTCCTTTAAAACTAAGCAACGAAGCAGACCCTTTTTTTCACACTGAGGTCCCGGCGTTTCTACACTATAAACTTGTATACATATTAAGAAGGGAATGCCATTGTCCGAATGGAATATATTTTTAGTGTTACTTCAATTTAATGTATTTTCAGCACCAAGTATCTAACCGTATGTGTTTATTTAATTACCTTTATTTATTCATTCACCTTTTTATTTTTAGCACATAATTATTTACTCTTGTTTATTTTCCTTTTTTATGCATTCACCTTTATTTTTAATATATAATTATTTACCTTGAAGTTAAAACAAACACCATTTTTCTGAAAGATTATGTGACACTGACAGAGAATATATTTTTGTGCAGTTTCCCCGTGAAGAGGGCTGGTAGTACCATTTTCTACAATGGCAACAACAGAGAAAAAGGATAGATCATTACCACAGACTCCACCGCCGACTTCAGATGAAGGTGAGATATTGTTACCATTCTTTACCTCGTTTTTTTTGTTTTGTTTTTTTCATTGCATTCCCGACATGATTTATCTACTATTATTTATCCATCCCAACTTTATGGCCTTACCTGATAAAGATTAGTAGAAATCCTCAGTCCCAATAACAATAACAATAACAACGTTCAGAATTACAAATGGTGCCGTAACTAGATAACCTAATAAACGTTAGTAGTAGAAATTTTCAGTCCCGCCACTAACAACAGCAACGTTCAGAATTACAAATGTTGCCGGAGAAAACCTGATAAACATTAGTAGAAATCCTCAGGCCCACCACCACAACAACAATGAATGGTGCCGTAGAAAACCTGATAAACATTAAAAGAAATCCTCAGTCCCACCACCACAACAACAATGAATGGTGCCGTAGAAAACCTGATATTCATTAGAAGAAATCCTCACTCTAACAACAACATTCAGAATTACAAATGGTGCCGTAAAAAATCTGATAAATATTAGTAGAAATCCTCAGTCCCACCACCACAACAACAATAAACGGTGACATAGAAAACCTCATAAATATTACAAGAAATCCTCACTCCTAACAACAACAACAACATTCAGAATTACAGCAGCTGAAATACAACGGGAAATGGGCCGTAGCGATCACCGTGTTGACCTTCATGTACGGCGACCTGACAGTGGCCCGACAGTTGCCCCCCGATGCCAGACAGAACACGTGGCTGCTCATGAAGTCCCCGTACCCTCCCCTGGCCGTGTCCATGGTGTACGTGGCTTGTGTGACCTGGTGGGGGCCCCTGTATATGCGTCACCGGAAGCCCATCACTGGACTCAGGCCGGTCATGATGGTCTACAATGCCTTCCAGGTCGTGTTTTCCTTCTGGCTGTTCTGGGGGGTAAGTAATTATCAGGTTCGTCGTAAAATATCTCTTAAATTCTCTGTTTATTATACCATGCTCGTTTTAAAATACCGGTAACTCTTTAAATCTCTGCTTATTATACCATACTCAGTTAAACTACACTCCTGTCTACAGTAAGCTATGTAATTGCCATATTACAAAAATCAATGTGTCGAGGCATCTAGATATCATATTATTCACCACATCTTGATGACAAGGCCATACCGATAAGAAAATTAATTTAGTTTATAATGGTCCATATAGTCAGGGAAAGAAAATGGTGTCTGGGGTATGTGAGACAGTCAGGACTAGAGTGTTACTGAGTGTGTATGCATAGTCACTTACATTCGAGACTGGCAGTATAAGCTAATGGAGTAAGGAGTTGATGATGGTACAGTCACAATCAAAAGTCCTGCAACAGGTGAATGAATTTGAGCCATTGAGTGAATGAACCCTTTGAATCAGTATTACAGAGATCAACAGGTGTAAGTTTCGCATCATGTTCCGAGGCCGTTTCAGCCGAGGGTGTTGCTGGACTTTTGACTGTGACTGTCCCACATCCTCCAGAACCTCATGGACCATATGATATAAGATATTCCAATGGCGTTGGTTTATTTTAGCTTACAAGAATAGTGTAATATGATGTTGCTTAACCCAATGATTGAGCTTTGTATGTACAGTCTCGGCCTAAAATAAGTATCCACCCATTCCCAGCCAACCCAGACATGTAGCACCATCGCTACCGTGAATAGGAAGGGTGAAGCAGGGCACGACTCTTCAACCTGAGTCGAATCAGTTACTTAAGCCAGCGAGAAGGTGGAGGGAAGACAGTGTTTCGCTGATTCAACTCAGGTTGATGAGTCTTGCCTTGCTTCATCCCTCGTATACCTGGTTACGATGGTGCCACATGTCAGGTTGGCTGGGAGTAGGTGGATACTTACTCCAGGCCGAGACTGTACTACACAGAGGCGAGTTATAGATAAAGAATGTAAGACGTGTAAACAATACTCCCTCACCACTATTACATCGACCAGTGGGTGCCCAACGATAATGAGATTTGACCTGTGATTTCAGTTAGTGTTTTAGTTTCTAATTTTAACCAGAATGTTTACCCAGTACTGTATAGGCTATAATTATATACCAGTAGCTTTTGGGAGGATTTTAACAACACATGCTCAACTTTCGACATGTCAAAAGTTGGTGGTGATGTTAATGGGTCAAGTTGGTGGTGTTAATGACTGAAGTTGGTGTCGATGACTGAAATTGTTGGTAATAATGTCTGAAGTTGGTGGTATTAGTGCATGAAGTTGATGTTAATATCACAAGTTGATGGTGTTGATGACTGAAGTTGATATTGTCTATGACTGAAGTTAGTGGTGTTAATGACTGAAGTTGATAATGTTAATGACTGAATTTGATGGTGTTAATTACTGAATTTGATGGTGTTAATGACTGAAGTTGATGGTGTTAATGACTGAAGTTGATGGTGTAAATGACTGAAGTTAATGGTGTTAATATCTCAAGTTAATGGTGTTAATGTCTGAAGTTTGTTTTAATGGCTCAAGTTGATGGTGTTAATGGCTCAAGTTGATGGTGTTGATGACTGAAGTTGATGGTGTTGATGACTGAAGTTGATGGTGTTGATGACTGAAGTTGATGGTGTTCATGACTGAAGTTGATGTTAATATTTCAAGTTTTGGGTGTCATAGACTCAAGTTGGTTGTGTTTTATTGTCTACAGGCAGGAGTGGCTGGCTGGTTAACGAAATACAAGTGGGTGTGTGAGCCTTGTGACTTCTCAGACGACCCCATGGCAGTGAAAGTAAGTTGTTGCATTCATTCACCTTCAACTTCCCTCGTCCCCTAGTTACCCCCTAATGTAGTACTATTTATAACTGTATAAACACTCCTTTCTTTACCTCTAACATAGCCATAGCACTAACTATATAAACACCCCTTACTTTAGCCCAAACATAGCACTAATTGCACAAGCATTTATATATAAAAAAAAAAAAAAAGTTGCATTCATTCCTCTTCAAATTTCCCTCCTCTCCTTATTACCAGATGTATCACTAACTGTACAAACACTTATGAAAATTAAAGTAAGTTACCTGTATTCCACTCAAAGGTTTACTTACTTTCTTTACCCCCCCCCCAAAAAAAAAAAAATCCCCCGCCCCCCAGATTTTTTGCCGTCTGTGCAAGTAAAATATGAGGTAATGAAAGGGTATATCCAAGTGAAAGCAAAGTGGCTTGGATTATTTGATGACAGGTAGCCTAATATAGTGCCATTGGGAAGAATCATGAAGGGTAGAAGTTAGCATGAATAAAAAGGTGAAAAGGGGACTGTAGCAAATTATAGTCCTACCAACAGTGACATGTGCATCGCGGAGGCATGGACTTGGAAGAGGGTGCAACAGTGTAGAATAATTCACATCATCAGTATCATCGTCTATATAACCATTTCCATTTGTTTTCAGATGATGGTGATGGGTTACTGGTACATGATCTCCAAGTACATAGATTTTATAGATACGGTAAGTAGAAAGAATTGTCGGGGTATGGATTTTGTATAAGAATCTCTTTTTTTACATTTATGCATTCCTTGTACTGTACTTTATAGGTCAGAGGACACTTTCTTGAAGGTAAATTTAGGCTACTGATTCCTCCTAACTATCCCATGAAGCAGATTCACAATTGGTAACACTGAGACCAGTTGTTTCCTGGCTTAGTCATATTCTCTCTCTCTCTCTCTCTCTCTCTCTCTCTCTCTCTCTCTCTCTCAGAAAGCCTTTGATAAGGTACCCCACCGCCGCCTCCTTCGGAAAGTGCGTGCACTGGGCATAGACGGAAATATGGCAAATTGGATAGAGAACTGGCTAAGTGACAGACGGCAGCGGGTGGTAGTGAATGGACAGGCTTCAGAGTGGGTGCCCGTTACTAGCGGTGTTCCCCAAGGTTCTGTTCTGGGACCACTACTGTTTATCATCTATGTTAATGACATGGATGGTGACATGGTTGCCAAGATTTCCAAATTCGCTGATGATACTAAGCTTGGTATGAATGTCGCGAAAGAAGGAAATACTACCCGCTTACAAGAAGATCTTAGGAAGATCGGGGAGTGGTCTGACACATGGCAAATGCCATTTAACGTGAACAAATGCAAAGTTATGCATATAGGCCACAGAAACCCCCGAACAGATTATAACCTTAAGGGCAATGCTCTCGTAAGCACTGATACTGAGAAAGACTTGGGTGTAACTATCACCAGCGACCTCAAGTTCTCAAAGCAATGTATTGAGGCGGAGAAGAAAGCCCAAAGGATGTTAGGGTACATAAAGCGACAGTTTGGATACCGGAACAAGGAGATAGTACTTTGTCTGTACAATTCCCTTGTCCGACCGCACCTGGAGTATGCAGTCCAGTTTTGGAGTCCTTCTTACCGAAAGGATATCGCGAGATTGGAACGAGTGCAAGCCAGGGCAACCAAACTTATACCCTCTCTTAGACACAAGAGCTATAAAGATCGGTTGGTAGAACTCGACCTGTTCTCTTTGGAAACCCGGAGACTGCGTGGTCAGCTTATCGAAGTGTTTAAAATACTACGAGGCTTTGACAATGTAGACTACAGGGACATTTTCCAACTCAGTGAGGGCACAACCAGGAATCATGGCTACAAACTTGAACTGAAGCGATACAACCGTGATCTGTGTGGTAAATTCTTTACATACAGCATCTGCGGTACTTGGAACGCGCTCCCTGCTGATGTAGTCAACAGCAACTCTGTGGATCAGTTCAAGTCCAGGTTAGACAAAGTCTTAAATCACCGTCTAGGTGTTTAAGCCGTTGTGCGAGTGTTCCTTGATGGTTTCACATGACACATTCGAGGACGGTCGCCTACTTGCGCAACTAAACCCACAGGTACCCTCTTTGTATGGATCGTAAGGTCCCCTAGGGTACTTCTTTTCCTTGTAACTAACTCTCTCTCTCTCTCTCTCTCTCTCTCTCTCTCTCTCTCTCTCAAAACTCGTGAAATTATACTTATATCCTTCTACATTAAAGGGGAGAATAAACTTTTGGTTCTTCAGAGCTTCTTGAATCCTCTAAAGTATGCCAGGAAACAGGAATATAACAACAAAAATAATGATGTTCCGTTGCTTGGAATAGTTTGGAGGAAATGGTTACTCCAGATCTATGAACCCTGTAGTACCCTCTTAATCACTTCTTACTCGACACTAACCTTTACACAGAGAGAGAGAGAGAGAGAGAGAGAGAGAGAGAGAGCATAAACTTGTAGATTGGCAAGGTACTCTAAGCAAGGTGTGTGGGGGAGGGGAAGAAAAGAACTCCATCACATCTTGGCGAAAGTTCTTCTCCAGTTTTTCATTACTTCTGCCACGAGGTTAGGTTATCAGATTGGTTTGTTTTTCTGTTGGTGTGTGTGTGTGTGTGTTTTTTTTTTTTTTCCAGGGCTGAGCAAAGTTAAGTGCGTATTTTCACTTTTTTTTTTTTTTTTTTTTTTTACCATCAGTGGGCCTCGTGACTGGTTTGTTAATTGGTCATGTGCTACATCAGTGATCCTCCCAAACCTGAGTACAAGCATGTCTAGTCTCTCTCTCTCTCTACAATTCATACACAGCACACACACACACACACATACACAGCACACACAAACATACACAGCACACACAAACTTACCGGTACACAGCACACACACACACACACATAGGTTACTCATAATACCAATTTTCTGCAGGTGTTCTTCGTGTTGAACAAGAAGACTGAACACATCTCCCTTCTCCATGTGTCACACCACGCCCTCATGCCTGTGGGGGTCTGGTTCGGTATCCGCTTCCAGCCAGGTCAGTCAGTCAGTCAGTCACTTTCACTCAGTTCAAGATTGATTTATAGAAGCAGAAGTAATTTTACTCAGTCAGTCAGTCACTTTCCTCTCACTCAGCTGTTTTTAATCTATACTTCCCATCCTACATTCATTACTGTGTCTGTTTATATTCATTGTGACGATCTGTGTGTCCAGGTGGCCACGGGACTCTGATGGGCTTCCTCAACGCCTTCGTGCACTCCGTCATGTACCTGTATTACCTGCTGGCTGCCATGGGTCCCACACTGAGGCCTTACCTGTGGTGGAAGAAGTACCTCACCTTCATGCAGATGGCTCAGTTCACCATCGTCTTCTTCCACGGCATTATGGTCAGTGTTTGTTTACCGAAGGCAGGCGGACTAGCGTGCGTGTGTCGAAAATAATAATAGACATGTGTGTATGTGTGTTACAAAAAAGTAATAGATGCGTGTGTGTGTGTAGCTACAGAATATGTCTGAAATCAAGATAAATAAAAGCTACTACAATGAACTATAATACCTGAACTATAATGAACGGACTATAATGTAGTGTATGTGTTGTTCCCCACCAGCTGGCCTTTGTGGAGTGTGAGGTACCCCTACATCCGTGTCTACTGAGGTGGCTGTGTGTTCAGGCCATCATGTTCTTTGCTCTCTTCTCTGATTTCTACATCAAGGCTTACCAGATGAAGGGCAAAGCCAAGGTAAAAATGAGGATGGAATTCATTATTGGCTACAAGAACTTAATTAAGGGGGGGAAGATACTTTGGTACATTAGAATGCCTTGATTCCTCCAAAAGTATGCCAGGAAATAGGACTAGATTAGCAAATATAACAGTGGCCTGTTGGTTGGACTAGTTTAGGGGAATCAGTTACTCCAGATTTACCAACACTGTACCACCCCCTTAATTAACTGAAGAGATCTAACTTAACCTAACCAAATTAAATTGCTTAATAGGAGAAAATCACTGATCTTAAACCATTTTCTGACGGTATTGGTTGATAAAATGCCAAACACAGGAATGTCGTATGTAGTATCAGATAAAAATGAAGGCAGGCTTTAGAATGTTCTGAAAATATCACTAAATCTTACCTTTTCATTTACTATCTTTTTACAGAAACAGTTGAAGGATAAGGCGAAAAGTTTGCCAAACGGAGAGAAGATGAATGGCCACACCAACTCCATCAGCGAAGGCATTGTGGGAAAACCGTTCCAGTGTGTCCCAGCTGGCCTGGAGGACGTGGCTAGGGAGAGGAAGCGAGCATATCACTGAGACGACACAACACATAAAGGTACTTACTGTTGCCATACTGTAATAAGTTAGTCACCAAGTGGGGTGGTCTAGCAGGACTATTTACAGACAAACAATAGGTATTTATACAACAAGGATGCCTTTTATAGACTAATAACACTTAGGCTAAGTTAGGTTACCCAGATACTTTACAAGGATATACACACAAACGACTGGTGCGGTGTTGTTTTGAGTAGAGTAGAAGTAAAAGTTGAAGTAGATGTAGAAGTACAGTAGAATAGAAGTAGATGGGTATTGACTTGGGATAGAACTTCCACTTTGTAGTTTCAAGGGGGTCTTTTGTTGTGGGTTTTTGGAGTCTATGCAGCCCTTCAAACGTTACAACGAAACAATTACCGTAATCGTATATACTGAGGTACTGTAGTATATTTTCGTGTATTATTTGAAGGAATAGATAGTACAGTACTCCAATTCACCCAAACCAAATGTTACCCCTAAAGGAGACTGTCTTGTTGGAAAATTGGAATAGTTGCTGATTTCTCCTTACTATGTCAGAAAACAGATGCACTCAGTGGTATTAATAGGGGATCTGTTTCATGGCATAGATTGGAGGAATCAGAGACCTTCCAATTCACCAACAAAAGAATCTCCCCGGAAGAGTAGATTTGTCTCCTTCTAGCCCTGAAAAATAACACAGGCACCATTCCCTTTATGTTAGATATGATATTATTCAAGTAGTCAACTCAGTATGTAAGTAAGGAATGAAAATTAATATGATCTTGAATACTGCTCTGTACATCCGGGTAATGAAGTATCAGAACACTTTTGGCGACTTCTGGCAACAAACTCAATAGTAAACAACACATTAATAAATAGTAAACAAACTTCTACAAGACCTGGATACTTACTTTGGCTCATGACTGTACACCTCCAATGTGTTTACTTCATGGGTTTTGTTGCCAGAAGTTGCCAGCGGTGTTCAGATGTTTTATTCGCCGGCTGTATTGTACCATTATCATTTCTTTTTCATGTTTCTCTTTCAGGGCTCATTCCATCTCTACCGAATCTACGTACTCTCTCAATAACTTGGAGGGCAATTGATTCCTCCAAACTATGCCACAAAACAGATCCCCTATTCATATAACATTGAGGTGGTCTGTTTCCTGGCATAGTTTGGGGAAATCAAGGTGCTCCAATGTACCAGATGTATACAGTACTATCCCCTTATAGAGCCGAGGTGTGTAAATCCATGCACTTCCCTGAACTGTACTGTATATTATCACACATTGTCGGTAGCAGTTTTAAATCACCCAGAGTATTCCAGCATTAATTGTCACCTCATCATCCCCTTTTCTTAATTCAGTCTTACGGGGGAAATAATAATAATATTGATAGTCCACAAATTGAAGGCTACTGAGTCCTATAAACTGTGCTACGAAACGGATTTTATACAGTAGTACCCTTATTATATAATAATTGGGGTACTAGTATTTTTCCTGGTATTGTTTGGAGGAATTACTACAAACAAATTACCCCATTGATTAATTAAGGACCCTGTGATAAAGTCAGAGTATAATTGAAAAGATAAATAAATAAATAATTAAAAAATATTGCCATAAACCTCCCACCCCTCCTACACACTCCTCCCTATAGTTTCCTGATACAGTTTGGAGGAATCTGTAGCACCACTCATCATTATTAATATTCTGACCACAACAGAGTACATTACATCATCATTCATTATTAATTGTGTATAGTTACGCATATCATAACAGTACTAATTAAGGAAAGAGACTGTGTTACATGTAGTGGATATCATAGGTGGGGTCTGGAGCCTCGAGTTGTAAGGGGAGAACCTCTTTTTTTTTTTTTTTTATAGATATATGTACTAAAATTAAAAGGCTATTGAATCCTCCACCAAACTATGTCACAAAACAGTTCCCCTATTTTTTGTTTGCTGTCATAGTTTGAAGGAATCAGTAACCCTCCAATTTGCCTACCGGTAATTAAGAGCCTCTCCCCTTAAAGATATTACAGTAGAGAAGTAGTCAGGACATGCTTCCTTGTTTTTATGTGTACAATCGTCACCAAAAGTCTGGTCCTGTCGCCCCTGTGATCCGTCCAATATTCAGACACATGTGTGGGGCCGCTTGCAAGGATATCCTTAGTGTTGACAATGGCGTGCGTGGTACCGCTACGGTGGCTTTGTATGTATGTTACTCTGTCTAAGGTTCTTGAATATGACCCTCAAATACCTATCTTCCTTGGGCGCCATATGACCTCGCTGTTGCAGCACCTAATACGAAGCAATCAGATCCAATCAATGACCAATAGTGTCTTGAATGAGATGATAATACTGTACTTACCTCTTCTGCTAAGACTATAAGCCATATGCAGGAATATCCATGGTGTTGATGATGGCGTGGTACCGGTACGATGGACCTTGTAGTGTGTCTGTGGAGTCATCGTATCAGTACCACACCATCGAGGACACCATGAACGATCCTTGCATACCGCCCTATGATTAATGTACAGTTGAGCAAGTAGAAAGTGCAAGAAAAATCTGGCTGTAAATGGCAACACCTTCAGCCAATGACGTTCCACTTTACATTGGCTCTTGGTTCCCAGTGATTCATTCTTAAAGATACGAGGGCTTACTACAAACAACTGCCATATACAGCCAGATTTTTTTGCACTTTCTAAATAATCAACTTTACCCAATGATGCAATAATTAACACTCCAGATGGAATATTTGTCTATTCCTAAAAATATATACAGTACAATAGATATAAAATTGAATAGATATAGAATTATTAATACTGTTTCTGAAAGGGAGTGTGGAGAGGACTTTTGGTGATGGCTGCCCAGAAGAAGAATATACTTGTACTGTACTGTATGTAGACTTGTATGATGTACTGAATAGACTAATTATTGTATGTAGATATTGTTATGTACTGTATTGATAGCATTAACGTTAAGAGGGCAATACACTTCTGGTACAGCCACAATCAAATAACCACCAACACTTTCCTTCCATCGTGCCAATAAATCAGTATCATATTTAGATATGCTGTAATCATACAACAACTTATATCAACTCGACCCCCTCAATTATTATTATGAAGTGCTGCAAAATCATACATTCATGTGTTGTTCTTTATTACCAAGATATTTACGACGATGGAAGGAAAGTGTAGGTGGATATTTGATTGTGGCTGTACATTATAGTGCCTTGATTCCTCCAAAGTATGTCAGGAAAGAGGACCAATGAAAAATATAATGGTTTGTACTGTATCCTGTTGCTTGGAATCACACGGAAAAATCAGCTGCTCCTAATTTTACCAACACTGTACTTCCCACTTAAGAGGGTTAGTAATATGTACAGCCACAATCAAATATCCACCAACACTTTCCTTCCATCATAGTAAGTATCTTGGTAATAAAGAACAACACGTGTATGATTTTGCAGCACCTCATAATAATAATTGAGGAGGTTGAGTTGATGTAAGGTGTTGTATGATTATATTTTGATATGATACTGATTTATTTGCACGATGAAAAGAAAGTGTTGGTGGTTATTTGATTGTGGCTGTACAGTGTTGATGGTAAATGTGGAGCAAGTGATTCCTACAAGCTATTGCAAGCAACAGACAGGCCACCTTTATTTGTGTTATTCAGGCTCTGTTTCCTGCACGGCATACTTTGGAGGAATCAGGTCACTCCAATGTACCATAAGTGTGCTATCTATCCCCTTAAATCTGTCTGTATGTATGTATGTTTGTATGTAATGCAGCACCAATATTCCCTTTTTTGTAATAGTGATGTATTATTCACCTCATCTTATTAATTCAGTTCTAACGAGCACCACTCTTTAATTAACGAGAATTTTTATATTTTTTTTATATATATTTTTTTTTTTAATTTTTTTTTTTGGGGGGAAAAGTGGAGGGTCAGTGATTTTTCTATCTATGCCAAGTAACAAACGACCTCTTCTGTGTTTGTTTGTATTTGGGGATCTGTTTCCTGGCCTAGTTTGGAGGAATCAATAGCCCTCTCCAATTTACCAACAAGAGATTCTCCCCCCCACCCCACCCCCAACCCACACCCACCCACACACACATACACACAAGTAGCCTAGTACAGTAGTAGTAAGTAATTATAGTATTAATATTGCACTACCTATTAGACACAGCACACTAGGTAATAATAACTGTGAACAAGTTATACCCACCTCGGAACTACAGTATAATGTATGAACTGTAATGTATGGAATATATATAATGTATGTTCTGTACTATAAGATTATTATGTTTGGACTATATCAACAGAACACAGGGAAGACAATGATATTTTTGTTGGTGATCTGCAATGAGTATAAATATTCTGCTGTACAGTCATGCCCAATAGTCTGTACCTACCTATTTACCTGAAAATTA
Source organism: Petrolisthes cinctipes (assembly GCA_033782935.1). Taxonomy (NCBI): domain Eukaryota; kingdom Metazoa; phylum Arthropoda; class Malacostraca; order Decapoda; family Porcellanidae; genus Petrolisthes; species Petrolisthes cinctipes. The sequence goes on from JAWQEG010002756.1 coordinate 26,595, forward strand.
AGGACCCTGTGATCGTGTATGAGAATTGCAGGCTTCCGATTCCTCCTGACTATGCCACAAAACAAACTCCCTTCATATAGGTGTGTGTGTTTCATAGCATTATTTGAAGGACTCGTTTACCTCCAACTTTCTGACTACGTACATACATCACAGGGTTCCATAACATGTTTGCTTCTGCTAATACAATGTTGTTGCTAATGATGATATGAACTGTCGAGGGAGGTACGGAGATGAATTATTTATGGGTTATCTTAGCATCCACTGTGATACACAAACAAACAAGCTTACACTGTGTACTTTACTGTAGGTTTGCTATGTGGACATTTCTATTTACTACTACTTGTAGTCGAGAGGTGTATTTTTATTGTATTTTTTTTATATTTTTTTATATATATAGAATGTTTGCGGACCCTGTGTGTGTGTGGGTGCGAGTGTGTTTGTACGTAGTTGATTTTACCATTTAGAGTGTGTGTGTGTGTACCGAGTTGATTGTACTTTTCATTTACTTTAACTCTCTCTCTCTCTCTCTCTAAAACCTTGGAAAAATGATCTATTAACCTATTTTTTTATGGATTCTCTATGCAGATAAGTCAACCAACATATGCAATAGGTCATCAGTAAAGAAACCTTTATATAAATGCTCAATACAAAGTTTATTCACAGTTTATACAGGCAATATAAATCAACAAGTTCCTGGAGATTATGGGTGTAAATTGATGCATTATTTTATTACCAAACAATAATTGGACGAGTATTATGTATGTATCTATATATAACTCTATTTTGCATTGAAACACTTGCATTGAGGTGGTATTAGTATAGTATTGGTGATATTGTTGTTAAATCTGTGCAGCAACTACCTGATTCCTCCAAACTATTACAAGCAACAGGATACAAATTATTATATCTATCTATTCCTTTTGGTCCTGTTGTTTTCTGATATAAGTTGGAGGAGGAATCAAGGAGCTGTAATATACAGTTGGCCACACATGAAGCTGGTATGCCTTTCAACTTGTGAGGTAGCTACAACAGGAAGGAAAGTGAGTAAAAGTTATAGTTTGTTGACAAGCAGACAGTAATAATATTTTACTGTCTACCTGTCAACAAACTACATCTTTTTTCACTTTCCTTTCTTTTGTAGCTACCTCACAAGTAACGAGCCATACCAGCTTCATGCTTGGCAACCTGTACCAGTTAAGTGTATTACCCCCTTTATTATAATATGATGAAGTAGAGTAATATTATACAGTGGTTTCTCAGATTTGGCACGAATATTATAATAATATATGGAACACCAGGTATAATGATAGTTGATAATTATAATGATATAGTTGTTGATAACATGATATATAATTAATGATTACTTAATTAGGTAGAGTGAGTGTAAACAAAAACATGTCCAGTAATTATCTTACATCCACTGGACTGTCTGTTTGTTTGATGATGAAAGAGGTACGATGATGTGGGAGTTATTTATATATAGACAATCTCCAGTTCGTACCACCAATAATTACGCAATATATCACAATACAGACACGGGGTTTTGTATACACTATAATATCATGTACTGCTGTCAGAGATTTTCATATACTGTATAATTATATATTGCCACAAAACCCCACCTATATGGAAGAAGTGTGTTTCTTGGCATAGTCAGGAGGAACTGGAAGCCAACAAGTCTCATACACAATATCAGGGTCTTTAATGGGGGAGGTATGTATGTATGTATGTACAGTGTTGGTGGTAAATCTGGAGTAACTGATAATCTCCAAACTATTCCAAGCAACAGGCCACTATTATTTTTTTGCTAATCTGGCCCTGCTTCCTGAATGGCAAACTGTATACAGAGGAATCAAGGCACTCTTTTAATGTACCAGAAATGTATAAACCTCCTTAATTGATATAACCTTAGGTACAGTACTCTTCATGAATACTTTCCTATATATGCATTGCCGTTTCAATTAAGGCTTCTGTGATAAATATTGTTCCTCTGTTTTGGGTTTCAAGTCTATGTGTGTGTTTTTTTTCTGTTGTAATGGGAGACTTTTATCCTTAAAGGACCCTGGGATCGTGTATTAAAATTGGATGATTCCGATTCCTCCTGACTATGCCGCAAAACAATTAAGCCCCTTTAATTAATATATGTAGGTGGTGTTTCGTGGCAATATTTGAAGGACTCTATATCCTCCAGTTTTCTGACCACATTATAGGGAGGTCCTTTACCTAAGCAGATATAATGGGTATGAAACACGGACAAGGCACACTATATACAAAAACACAAAATGAAGAAAAAGAAAAAAAAGATATATATGCACTTACAGACTATTATAGCTATGCGATTATATACATATGGCAGTTAGTTATTCCCAGACAACCTTGCCTTATTATACTGTAGATGGATAAGAAGTGCGATCACAGAACTTTATTAATTAAGGGGGGTAGAGGAGAATTTATTATTATTATTGGAGGGTTATTGACTCCTTCTCATTGAACTTGGGTAATTTTATAGAAGCGCAATCTCAGAACTTTATAAGAGGGGTGGGGAAACATTATTATTATTATTATTATTATCGACTCCTTCTCATTGTAGTTGGGTCATTTGTTAGAAGCGCAATCACAACTTTATAAGGGGGGTGGAGAAACATTATTATTATTATTATTATTATTATTATTATTATTATTATTGGAGGGCTATTGATTCCTCTTCATTGCACTTGGATTTGTTTGTTTACTTCTCGCGGGGCCTAAAAATTATTCTGCGACTTTGACTTCCCATCCATCCATCCATCTGTCCGGCAAGGCAACGAAATAACATAATTATGAGACGATAAATGCTGTCAATAAATTCGGATATGCAGAGTAGGACCCGGGAGTAGAGGTCACATCCAGTCAGTCAGTCAGTTAGTTAGTTAGTTAGTTATATGGATGTGTAGGTAGGTTTAGGTAGGTCATTCAGTTTGTTATTGTTTTGTTTTCTTGCTTTTGGTTCCAGGTCAGTCAGTCAATCCCTTTCTGTTTTTCTGTTGTCCTATCATTTCAACTTCTTTCTTCGTTTTTATTTCTATTCTTTTCTTTTGGTTCCAGGTCAGTCTGTCAATCCCATTCGGTTTTTCTGTTGTCCTTTCATTCCTCCTCCTTTTTTCTCCTTCTTATTCCTTTGTGTTTGTTGTTCCTCCTTTCTCTTCCTGTTGCACTGTAAATATCCTCCTATCTTCCTTCTTTATCTTCGTTTATGCTTGCTGTTCCTTCTTTGTCTCCTCATTTCTCTTCCTATGTTGCATTTTCAATATCTTACATTCATTTTCCTCCTCCTCCTCCTTCCTTTGTGCTTGTTGACGTTGTTGTTGTTGTTGTCGTCCTTCCTTTCTGTCCTTCCTCTCTCTCTCTCTATCTCGTTCTGTCTTCCTATTGCATTGTTAACATCCTATCTTCTTTCTTCATCATCTTCCATGCTTGGATTGCTTGCTGTCTTCCTTCCTGTTGCAAATTGTTCTTTCGTTCTATGTATTTTTCAGTTCGGTTTCGATGCTTTGAAATCAGTCTGCCATTCCAACGGCACCTTATGTTTATTGTGTATGTTTAATCAATCACGCTGTTTTTAGATATTTTTTCGTCACTACTGGCACTGTTATATAATTATTTACTGTATTTTCATCTTTTGCCTTTTTTTTTTAATTCACAGTATTCTGCACAATTGCTATGAATATTTTCCATACACACATAAGTGACTCAAACAGATCCTCAAACCAAATCCATCCTCAGAATATTGCACAACAAGATATCCTTACTCATTCTGTTGTAAAGGGCTACTTACTATAAGGACTTTCACTTAAACAACTGTCTCTCTCTTTTTCATCTGTTATCTTTTGTGCTTACTGTCTCACCTCTCAATCATTTTTTTCCTCGGATGCCATATAACTTCGCTGTTGCGGCGCCTGATATCAACCAATCAATCACTTCATCAATTCTCACTCACTCATTCATTCATTCCTGCACACGAGACCAAACAGACCGATAATCCTCTACATTTTTTATAACACAGATGACATAAATTATTTCCATGACCAACCAAAACCAACCACATGCAGGAATATTCATGGTGGTATTAACGATGGCGTGTGCATGGTACAGTCATGGTCAAAAGTCCTGCAACCTGGTGAAGAAAAGCGAGCCACTTGAGTGAATCTTATGAAGCAATATTGCAGAGACCAACAACTATAGTTTCGGATCATTTTTCGAAGCCATCTCATAGGAAGGTGTTGCAGGACTATTGACCGTGACTGTACAGTGCTACCACTATGACGATGACTCCATAGACAAACGACACACACACAGAACCATGCACCATTGTATCGTATCAACAACAACACCACCACCAAAAATGTTCATGCATACAGCCCCCCCCCCCCTCTCCCCTCCCATGCAGTGTCCTCTTCTTCTTCATCAACATCAGTCCATTTTACTGTAACGGTGTCTTATTTCCCCTTGGTCCTCCTCCTTCATCTCTGAGTTAATTTTCTGATGGAGTGAGATGGGAGAGGGTGTTGGTCTCTGTTGTTGGAAGTTGTTCAGAGTATTACAGAAGACTGGGCCTGCTATCTTCTTCGTCTGTTGGGGATGGATGGAATGGCAATGAATTATCTCGTAGTTTAGAGAGGTAGGGAAGGTAGGTAGGTAAATAGGTAGATAGATAGGTAGGTAAATGGATTGATACGTAATTAGTGGGTAGGTGGGTGGATAGGTATGTAGGTAAATGGATTGATATGTAGGTAGGTGGGTAGGTAGGTAGGTGGATAAGTAATAGGTAGGTAAATGGATTGGTACCTAATGAGTGGGTAGGTGAGTAGATAGGTAGGTAAACGGATTGATAAGTAATGAGACAGATGTGTTATATAGATAGATAGATCAGAACAGATGAAAAGGAAACACAGCCTATCCTTCACATAAATATTGTGTAGAACTCTTAATTAATTGGTGTATGAGGGTGATTATCTTTCATTGTGATTAGTTTATGCTTAAGGACCCTGTGATCGCGTATGATAATTATTGGAGGCTTCTGATTCCTCCTGATCATGCCACGAAACAAGCTCGTTCCATATTGGTGTGTGTTTGTGTTTCGTGGCAGTATGTGAAGGACTCGCGTACACTCGCAATCCAAAATATGTATCCAAGTTTACTTCGAATAGCCTGATCGAATATTAAGCGAGCTCAAGCTATATATAAAACAGGATAAGCGTTGTAATTAGTTCACTAGTAAGTCAAATGATTCGAAACTTCAACAAGACCTGGATACAAATTTTGGATTGCGAGTGTACATCCAATTTTCTGACCACATCACAGGGTACCTTAACACTATATCACTCACCACCACCACCATATATTATAACACAGAAAGCATCAGACAATTACCAATGATTATGTTCATATATATAGAGACACTGACTGATTGAGGCATTGTTTCCCCTTCATCTGCTCGGAACTGTACTTGCGTCGAGGTGAATCGCAACTGTACACTTTATAAATTTTTAGTGTGTATTAATTTTATCACACATATAATTAATTATATTTATTCTGCCGGCATGCATGGTTCTGTACAGGCATTATATAATTTTTTAGTGTATTCGTTTTATCACACATATAATTATATTTATTCTGCGCCCATAATTCTGTACAGACATTATATAAAACAATACCTTTCCGGAAGTTCTGTTGAGGTAGGCTTTGATGTAGAAATCTGTGAAGAGGATTTGGAAGATGGCTGCCATGACAAGAATAATCCTCATGAGTGGAGCACCAGCCTGGCATCCTGTTACCACACTCTGTAAAGGAAAAAGGAAGGGGGGGAGTTAAGTTGACTAGTATTGATATATGTAGAAATCTATATAGGTAGTTATTAAGTGGATGGGAAGGGGGGGGGGGTTGAGTTGACTATAGTACAGTATTAATATGTGTAAAAATCTATATAGGTAGTTATTAAGTGGATGGGAAAGGGGGGAGGTTGAGTTGACAGGATTAATATGGAAGGAAAGTGGGAGGGTTGAGTTGACTAGTATTAATGTATGTAAAGATCTATATAGGTAGTTATTAAGTGGATGGGAAGGGGGGGGAGAGGTTGAGTTGACAGGATTAATGTGGAAGGAAAGTGGGAGAGTTGAGTTGACTAGTATTAATATATGTAGAAATCTATATAGGTAGTTACGTGGATGGGAAGGGGGGGAGGTGGGGGTTGAGTTGATAGTCATAATGTGGAAGGAATTCAGCCACTAATATAACCCGAGATTTCATCAATATATTATGTATTCTTTTTTCATATTTATTTATTTTTTGTTTTGTTTTTGACGTGCCACATTGAATTCAGCCACTAATATAACGAACATATTATCATTATATTTATTTATTTATTTTATTATCTATATATTTAATTATTTATTTTATTTTTTTTAACGTGTCACATTGAATTCAGTCACTCATCATACAACTATGAAAATTTGATAATAATATCCACGTACCACCGAGGCATGGATCATCATCGTAATAAACTGAGCCATCTGTAGCTTGGTGAGGTACTTCTTCCACCACAGGTAAGGCCTCACTCGGGGACCCATAGCAGCCAGTAGGTAATACAGGTACATGACGGTGTGCACGAAACAATTCAGGAAGCCGAAGAAGGTGGTCTGTCCGCCTGAGGGAAGTGAGGGAAAGAGTGAGTAAGTGGGTGGGATGAGGTGGGATTAATATTGTTGTTGTTGTTGTGTTGGTGGTGGGGGTGGAGTGGGTGTGTGGGTGATGTTGATAGTGTTGTTAATGTTTTTGTGTTTGTGTGTGTGTGTGTATGTGTGTTGTTTTTGGTTGTTGTTATTGTTATTGTTATTATTATTTTTTTTTTCTCTCTCTCTCTCACACACACACACACACACACACATACATGCCCAAGCACTAGAGGCCTCAGGTACCGTTCATGTTCTGTAAAATAAAGTGTGAATCTGGTCGTGGTAAAAACTGCCTGGGTGGGTTGGTTGGTTGGTGGCGTGTGTTGAACCAGTTACCTAGATACACACACACTCTTACTTATAGACAGACAGTTAGTTTTCCTCCTCCTCCTCCTTCTCTCTCTCATTCATTGCTCTCTCTCTCTCTCTCTCTCTCTCCTCTCGCTCTCGCTCTCGCTCTCGCTCTCTCTCTCTCTCTCTCTCTCTCGCTCTCGCTCTCTCTCTCTCTCTCTCTCTCTCTCTCTCTCTCTCTCTCTCTCTCTCTCTCTCTCTCTCTCTCTCTCTCTCTCTCTCTCTCTCTCTCTCTCTCTTCTAGTTTTTTCTTCCTCCTAAAATTTCAAACTAACACTCTCTCTCTCTCTCTCTCTCTCTTCTAGTTTTTCTTCTTCCTCCTCCCCCCAAAAAACAATTTCAAACGCTAAGCGAGTGACAAAACTTCTCTATTTACACACACACACACACACACACACACACACACACACACAGACACAGACACAGACACACACACACACAACCAACCAACCAGTAATACAAAACACTGCTTATGAAATACGAGACAAAACATATGAATAGGGAGTGACAACCTCTTCTCTTGTTCACCTTTATTGGGCCATGTTGGGGGGGGGGTATTAAGGGGGGTAATATAATTGTTGATACTTAAATTGGAGTGCCTTGATTCCCCAAAGTTTGCCAGGAAACAGGACCAGATGAAATTATAATAAATAATAAAACTGAAAATAGTAAAAATAAAAGTAATAAAAATAATAACATTATTATTGTTGTTATTATTATTATTATTAGGAGATACAATGGAGCCTCGATATACTATTAATAACTACTTGTATCCACCACATCATTTTACACTCAGTCCCTCATTGAAGACCACCAAATGTTTTCCCAGGCTTGTGTTACTCATTCATTACCATACAGTCTTAATTAAAGGTTTTACCGAGCCTGTGTTAAAAGGACAATGCTAACTGCTAGGGGATGTATCAACCCCATAA
>JAWQEG010002757.1:0-5000 GCA_033782935.1 Petrolisthes cinctipes
CACAGGCATCCATCGTATCCCCCATCGTACTACCTGACGACGATGACGACTTCTTAGAATTCCACTTGATCAAACACAGCATAATTTTAAACATGACATCTGACAATTTCTGCGGTAACTTTTCCTTCGTTAATCCGTCTTTACCGAATAACATACAGAGCAATACGCAAAATAACGGCCGCTTAGCCAAGGTACGGTACTTATTATCGTGCTCTATAATTTTCGCGAGGTTCCGACCGTTAAATTCTTCGTTAGCGAGCTTAATTAAAGTATTTAGCGATAAATTAGTTCATCTGGTTATCACTGAAGCCTATGACTACGAGGCGTTGGGCCACTGTCTGTATGGTGTTGGGACGAGCTGTTACCACTACCTGTAGGTGAGAGAGTGAGAGGGTGTGAGAGTGGGTGGGGGGAGTGTAGGGGAGAGGGGCGGGGGTGGGAGTGGGTGTGTGTGTGTGTGTGAATGAGGGAGGGAGGGAGAGAGAGAGTGGGGGAGATAGAGTGGGGGAGAGAGGAAGGGAGAGAGTGTGGGAGGGAGAATGGGTGTGTGTGTGGGTGAGGGAGTGAGTGTGAGTGTATGTGTGTATATGTGTGTGTGTGTATGAGCGACTGTTTGTATGGTGTTTAGCCGAGCTGTTACCACTACCTGTGTGTGAGAGAGGGAGGGAGAGTGAGTAGTGTGAGAGTGGGTGGGAGTGTAGGGGAGAGGTGGGGGTGGTGGGGAAGTAAGTGTGTGTGTGTTTGTGTTGTTACGGACGGAGGGTAGAGATACAGTACAGTACTAGTCACTAGACTAGACTTACTCCAAAGTTAGCTATCAACAGAATAAAGTAGCACTGGGTGGCAGGTATCTGACTATCAAAGTTATGAATAAGAAGTAGAAGTACAAACCCAGCCTGTATGAAAGATTGCTAACTCAACCCTAAAGAAACCGTCCATACATATACCCAGATTCGGTTATAAAGAATAAAAGATGATAAGAGAAACTACTCTGATTTTCTATAATATATAATGACAATATGAACTAACACAAAGACATACAAGTAACACAGAAAGAATTATTAAATGAAATCAGGATTCCCAACTATGACAGAACGTGAGACAGAATTCCCAGAATATATATATATAATACACTTGCAATAATCACACAACAACTTACTACCACTGTGCCATCACTTTAATACACAAGGCTCTAGGCACACACGTAAGCATAGAAGTAGTCTATCAATAACACTGGCATATATAGTAAACAAACATTAATGCATCACAATACACATGTAATATAATAATAATAAAATATCAATACCCAAATATATAATAATAATAGTAATAGTAATAATAATAATACGAGAGTGACCACTAAGTTACTTGTGAGAAGAAAGTAGAAATAAACAATTATACTTAACTCCCGAATCTTACCACACTCAATCACTTACAAAACCCAACACAAGCTTGTCGTCCCAGTTCCCAATGATATCTGAAGTAATAAGGCTTAAACCTCGCCCTTATATACTCTCGGCTCGACAAAGAAGAGTGAGCAAGTTAGAACAAAGCTACAGGAACGTCTCCGAACCTGTTCGTTAACACAGACTTAAACATACTATACTCATACGTTCCCTCCCAAGAAACTATGGGAAGACTTAAGTAATGAAAACGGACGCTCATCACGCCACTTGCAAGAGAAGGCGAGAGAAAGCGTACGAATCTAGAGAACATAGCTGGTTATGACATAACCGACCTTACGACACCAATACTTAAAGAAAATGGAATAATAAGTGAATTAAATCCGCACACAATACATCCGGGTGTGGGGCCTCTGCTACCACACTCACTACCACATCCACAGTCACTGTCAAAAGTAGATAGCTACACTTATAAATCAATAATAATAATTCAGACACACATAACAGTGTCTGTGAGAGAGAGAGAGAGAGAGAGAGAGAGAGAGAGAGAGAGAGAGGGAGTGTGAGAGTGGTGGTGGTGGGGAAGGGGGGAAAGTGTGTGTGTGTATATATGTGTGTGAGAGAGAGAGTGTGTGTTTTGATGGTGTATGTGTGTGTGTATGAGCGACTGTTTGTATGGTGTTGGGCCGAGCTGTTACCACTACCTGTGTATGAGAGTGTGAGAGTGGTGTGAGAGTGTGGCATGGTGTGGAGAGGGAAGGGGTGTGGGAGTGTGTGTGTGTGTGTGTATGAGGGTTGGGGAGTGATATTGATTTTATTCATATAATAATAATAATAATAATAATAATAATAATAATAATAATAATAATAATAACAATAATAATAGTATTAATTATATTTACATAATAATAATAGTATTAATAATAATAGTAATATTTAAAATAATATTCATAATAATAATAATAATAATAATAATAATAATAATGATAATAATAACAATAATATATTTATAATAGTAATAATAATAATAAAAATAGTTATAGTAGTAATAATATTAATCATTATTATAATAATAATAATAATAGTAATAAGAGTAGTACTAATTATAATATTTATAATATTTACATAATAATAATAATAATAATAATAGTAATAATAATAATAATAATAGTAATAATAGTAATAATAATAATAATAATAATAATATATTTGTCAATTATTATTATTATTATTATTATTATTCTCTCTCTCACACACACATACTCTCTCTCACACACACTATCTCTCTCTCTACCTCTCTCACACACTATCTCTCTCTCTCTCTCACACACACAAATTCAACCAAACCTAATATTATTACTATTACTACCTCTCTCTCTCTCTCTCTCTCTCTCTCTCTCTCTCTCTCTCTCTCTCTCTCTTCAGGCCACAACCTGTTGACGTCAACACAATAATACTGACTATAAAGAGTCTAAATAATACTAACTCTGTTGGCTCGGATGATATCCCACTGAAATTTGTGAAGGATGCATTATCTGTAATAGCATTTTATCTAACTTGTATTGTAAATACCTCCATAGTCACAGGTGTGTTCCCTATGGCCTGGAAGCATGCAATAGTCATACCAATTTTGAAAAATGGAGATGTTAATAATGCCAACAACTTTCGACCTGTCTCACTTCTCCCGATTGTTTCGAAAGTATTAGAAAAGATTATCGCAAATCAATTAATACATTACTTAGAAGTAAAAAAACTTTTATCAAATAGTCAGCATGGATTCAGGCCTGGGTTGTCCACGGAGACTGCTCTCACTGTCGTTACAGATGAGATCTATAACAATATGGACCACAGGAAAATATCTCTTCTAACGCTTTGTGATCTGTCTAAAGCTTTTGACAGTGTTAACCACAAAATTCTTTTAAACAAATGCCTCAAACTCAAGATTGATCCCTTCTGGTTTGAAAACTATCTAAGTAACAGAACTCAGTCTGTTCGGATTAAAAAATCCATATCAAGTAAACAATCAACTGAGTACAGAGTCCCACAGGGTTCAATCTTGGGTCCTATTTTATTTATTATATTTGTTAATGACTTATCTGAATATGTCAAGGATTGTTTAATTGTTCAATACGCTGACGACACTCAATTCTTGCACACTGGTAATGTAAGAGAACTCGACTGTCTTCTTCGGAAAACTGAAGATACTCTGACAAGCATCAGAGGGGAGGCGGTGGCAGAGTGGGTAAAGAGACGGACTGCTAATGTCAAGGACCCGAGTTCGAATCCACGTGAAAACGTCTGGGATTTTTCTGAGGTGAACTGGGTCCAGCTGTTCGTCAATTATCCAGGCTACGCCGACACGTCAAGAAAATACCCCCTACATCGTCGTCAACTCACAACATAGAAGATGCCAGACCATATTCCAAGATGATGTGAGTGACGGTGTAGCTGCTCTCCCTGATAGTGACGTGTATAAATAAGGTGTCGACATCTAGTGGGGCAGAAGAGAAGCTACGGTACCAACATCACCACGAAGCTCCACTGTCTCATCTGGTGCGACACCCAATAATCTCGGGGCCTCGCAAGAGTCACGGGCTACTGACAGCCTACAGTCCCGAGGTTGAGGTATAGAAAAAAAAAAAAAAAAAAATCAAGGAATATTTTTTAAGAAATGGTTTAATGCTAAATGCCAACAAAACTCAATGTATTTTCATTGGTAACAGACAACTTCTGTCACATGTCCCCTCTAACATCACTATCAAGGTACACAGGGAAACTATTATTCCAAGCAATAATGTAAAAAACTTAGGTGTGTACATGGATCAATATATGCTGTTCGACAAACATACCAACGAACTAAGTAAAAAGGTTGTTGGCACACTAATGTTCATTAATCGTATAAGTTCCAACCTCGACAAATCCTCACGAATAATTGTTGTACAATCTTTAGTGGTCAGTATAATCAATTACTGTATCCGGATATGGGGCACCACAAATAAAACGATCATGAACAAAGTCCAAAAACTACAGAATTTCTCAGCTAAGGTAGCCATAGGTGGTGCAAAAAAATACGATCATGCTACGCCCATAATAAAAGAACTAGGTTGGATAAAAGTAAACGACAAACATGAGTTGGACATGTGCACCACTGTTTTTTAAATTTTAAATGGATTTTATCCTGTTTGGTTAAGAAATTTTCCACGACACATGAATCAACCAACCGTGTAACAAGACAACAACATCGCTTATATGTACCGAAGATTAAAACAGATGCTGGTGCCAGAAGCTTGGATGCCATAGGACCCAAAATTTGGAACAATTTACCAAACAATATTACTGATGCTGTCACCTTATCTTCTTTCAAAGGTAGACTTACAAAACTTCTTTTAAATAACATATCAACGACATGACAAACCATTGTTTTTAGCATAATGGCACAACTATTTTGGTATGTGATACTTTTATGCCACTTTATATTCTTTTATTGCCATTTGTTCATTTACTACTTTATTCTTTTATACGATTTTATACTTTTTTATTACTACTTTTTATCTACTATTTTATACTTTTATACGATTTTATACTTTTTATTACTAC